>VUQR01035383.1:4349-27803 GCA_015108515.1 Hemichromis elongatus
GTGGTTGTTACATTTACAAGATTCAGACTTGGAATTGGGGCAAAAAAAAATCGTGTTTCTATAGTGAACGTAATTAAATCATGTAGGATCTGCATGAAATTCAGCAACTTCATTTGTTCTTGTTCAGATGACTGATGTAAGAAATTCACAAGATTTCAAACAGGAGAATCACTGGAGTTAGAAGAGGCAAAAAAGCATACACACTCTACGTATATGCTATTGCTATTTATTGTGGTTTAACCTGTCAAGGACAAAAGTGTACAGAAAACTATGGATCAAGCCTTGTAATCATAGCTTTCCTACTGTTTTTTAAAATCCTGGAATGGTAGCGTGGTGGTTAGCATTGTTGCCTCACAGCAAGAAGATCCTGGGTTCAAATCCACAATCTGGCCAAGTTTGCACTGGTCCCTTCTGGTTGCTCTGGTTTCCTTCCACGGTTGAAAGTCATGCGGGGTTAGGTTCATTGGTGTTTCTAAATTACCCACAAGTGTGAATGTTGGTGCAAATGGTTGTTGTGTTAGCCAGTTTGGCGACCTGTCGACGGTGTGCCCCATTCATTATTAATTAATTAAGTTGGTCCATCTCAGTTACATTAAGTTGGAATAACAGAATTGCATATTGCTAAAATAAAGCAATTTAATTACGTGGAAATTCTTTCCATGATTTTTTTTATGTTTATTCAAAGAGTTATTTTTTTGAGTGAAGTACAACTGGAAATGGAAGATTATCAGCAACAACAATATATAGGAGGTAAGCCCATTGACCTTATTAATCCTCATGCTGCCTGTTGAAAAAGGCTTCTCATCTCAATGCACATAACAGACAGGAGTTCTTTTATTTGTATTGATGATGTTTGATGGAACTAACCATTTACGTGCAAAGGTCTGCGCACTGCCTGGATCAATAAATCCATCTCTGTTAATCTCAGCTGAATTCAAATGTAAAATTTTGCCTAAATTTACCTAAATTAAACAACTGTTAAACAAACTTCAGGGCACAAGATACATTTAGGTATCCTCTGCTGAATTTTGGGCCAATTGCTGGAGCAATTTTCTGGCTGGCTTGGGGGAATCTTACCCACAATTGTAGTTGGTTATCAATGAGCCTCTGCCTAAATGTGTCAACGTTTTTATAATATTCATAGAAAATGAGTTTTAATAATTGACTTTTTCATAAGCCAGATAAGTGCCCATATGTACATATGCATCTCTTGCTTTTCCAGTAAACAGCAGTACTATAAAATACATAAAACCCAGTTACACTTCTGAGATCGACAAGCGTGTGCAGTGTGTTCAAATAAAGAAATGTTTAGTATCATCAACGTCATCTGGACCTTTTAGTAAAATTTGGGCTCAAGAAAATGAGAATGACTTGATTAAATACTTGACTAACTTGACTACCTGTGCCAGCTTAGAGTGGAAGTCTAAATCTAGGGCATCATATTCATAAAAAGCGACCCATAACCAAATACCATAGTGTGTGTATAGCTTATGATAATTTGCCATACGTGTCCCGATATTTGCCTTCATAACGTAAAATCCAATACTCAAGTAGACATTAAACTCGATTGTTGACGTAGCTGTAATTTAACAAATGTTTGCAAACTACAGCACAAAATGAAGTTAACTATCCATCCAGACAGTTGTAATGGCCAGTTGCTGTTGACTAAATGATGAGCCAGCAGTTAAGTGTTGCAGGACAGGATATTTGGATGTCTACAGAAGTAGAGTCCCACACGACATTTCCATTTAGCAGTACATGTACCCTCATTGGCAAAGTACCATTATTACAATAAAAAATGCCCATGTCATTGATAACTTCCAAAGAAAGTAATAAAAGAAAATACACATCCTTTGACCAATTACTTCATAAATATGTTTGAGCCTAAATGAAGTAGAGATGGTCATGTTATTGAGGACACAACTGAAACATCTGAAGGTTTCTGTGAATGCAAAAGCTTTTCTTCCATTGGTATTATATTTAAATTTTGTGAAGGTCTCCTGTTGTTTGTAGTAATGATCAAAGACAGAGAAATGTATCTGTACACAGGACTCGGTGATGCAATTTGTTGTCAAGCTTCAAGGTATTGGTTCTTTGTCAAGGTAACTGTACCTTGACAATACCAGCTTTGTTCTAGACATTGTTAATAAATTTACTCACTGAAGCTGAGCATGCAGTTGCATTTTTTTCTCCTTCTCTTTTTGTTGAAATCTATTCTGTGCATCAGCGCTACTATGACTAAAACCAAGATTAATTGCTTTCATATCTCTAGTGTCGAATCACAACCACTGGAACACACACAAAGAAACACACACGCACACACGTGCAGTGTGTCTTCCTACTACACAAATTTCTACTCAAAGTACAGCGTGTACCAGATCAAAATAAATCTGCATGGATCAAAATGAGACTGGTCTAATTGACAGTGAGGCTTCAGTGCTCTGCAGCCACTATATAACATGCAGGTTCTCTTAGCTGGAACCAAGCATCTCTCCACTGAGAGCAATAAAAGGAAAAACGTATAAAAGGTAAAATGCCCTTTTTAGCTGCATTTGCACAGAGCAGATAGGGAGGAATCTGTATGCTCTTGTGCACATATAAAACCCAAAGAATTGCTGAAACCATGTATGTGCTTCAGTGAAAATTACCCTCTATGCATAGCATAACTGCACACAGATGATGTTGATAGAGCTTGTTCATCCCTTGAAGGAAACGGAGCATCTATTTGCAAGTGACATTGAAGTAGGGAGAGAGTGCGGCAGCTTATTACAAGGCTGAAAGTAGGAGAATCCAATGCGTAATAGTCTTGTGTGGACAGAAAACAAGGCTACTATCTCTCTGTCTCATGGGTGCGATGTGAAAAGAGAGGCGAGAAATGGATATGGAAGAAATCATACTAATGCTTTAGTATGCAACCAGTTTGGTGACTAAAATGACTGAGCAACATCATCTGAGCAGGGAATAGAGAGCATTTTAAGAGAGGGTGAGATTGAGATCAGAAGTGACAAAGGCAGGAAAAAGAGAGAGAAGGAGAAAAGGAAAGGAAGGAGGGAGAACAAGTGTGCAGCTCTGAGGCGTTCCATCATCCACCAAACTCCTGCAGCTTCCCTCTTCCCTCCTCCTCCTCCTGAGAGAAAGAGAGAGGGAGCAACAGAGAGAGAGCGAGAGAGTCACGCTTACAAGGCAGCGGAGAAGAGACGTCAAGAGGAGGATCTACAAAGGAAAAAATCCCTTCTCTCTCTTCTCCTTTCTCTCTTCGTGCATCCGACGGGCAGCAAGGAGCGAAGAGGAGTGAAGAGGACCTGGCTTGCAGATTTTCCACGCTGCTTCCCTGCAATTTCTGTGGCTGTATCACAGTGCGTGGAGCGCGGGGAGAGCTGCCGATAGCTTGATCGGTGACATCGCTCCGCAGTAGAAGAGCACCGTAGAGGAGCCAGGATGCTTAACAATCTGACCGACACAGAGGAGGGGGACGGGGGAGCGCAAAGCCAGGGTGAGTGATGGGATGTGTCATGCTGTGACACAAACCCATGACTAGATACTTGTAAATGGGGGCATTCACTTGACAATGCAAGGCATGCATATAATGTACATCTGCCCACGCAACCACGCAGATGGAGAATAAATGTATGTACAGCAAATACTTTACAGATCGCACAACATGCACATGCAAGGTGCGTTACAACATCGTACGGTTGACGGCCTGGATGCCTCTTCTACTGCTGCTCTTACTGCAAGGCTGTTGTGACAGGAATAGTAATGGGTTCACTCCGTACGATGATGGTGTGTATTACAGCTTTGTCCAGCACATGCACACATTTTAATTTTTTTTTTACTAATATTCACACAAACCCCCACACGAATAAGCATACACACACGGACAAACATTACCTCGCATTTTGTGTTGCAGCCGTCCAATCAGTCGTCCATTCTTCATGGCAACATAAATATTCCCATCACATATGGCACCTCTTTAGACAGGCAGTGCACACAAACACACACACACGAACACACACACATCCACAATTACTGATACCAAGCCACCATTGCTGCTAATCCCATCACTCCCAGCTGTCAAAATCAACCTTCCATCAAATCCCCACGGCTCAGCCGGGTCCTCAGTCTCTGCAGGCTTTCAAGAGAGAACCTGTAGGTTGCTGGTTTGTGCATTGAGCTGTGTGGCGAGTGCTCTGTTCACCAGAGAGTGCGTAGCTTCTCGGCCCTGGCAAAAAATAAACCTGTTCTTCTAAGTGCCATTGACAAGCGTTGCACCTTTCAGAAGAGTATTAAATCATGCATTCAGTTTAAGTCCCGGGTAACCTCAGTTTATTTTTCATTACTCAAAGTGAGGGTAATTCGGCTGTTGCCTGCGTAAAACCTGCAAACCAACAGCACTCTGTCCGCAACATCTCTCTCAAGCCTCGGCTTTTTTCTTTGCTGCCCTCTTTTTCCCCTTTTGCTCTCTATATTTGTCTCAGCTGTGTCCTCACTCTTTCATCTCTCTCATTCTGCATTATGCACAAATCTCTCTGTTGTTGTCAGTCCTGGGCTCTAAGGGATGCATTGGAGAGACAGGTTGCGGATGAGAGAACAGTCACTATGCTTCTTCTCCTACCTGTGAGGGCTTAATGATAAAAATAGACCAGTGCTGGGAACATGAATATTTAACTTGATGCGGGCATCTTGTGTTTTTCTTTTTTCTTTTTTTTTGGTTGGGGGGATTACATTGTTGCGCTAAGAGACATGGGCAGAAGTTGTAAGAGGTTAGTGGCCAGTTTGAAGCATGACCCCTTTTTATGTGTGACAAATTGAAACCATCAAGGGCAGGTTACCAAGCATGATATGAAACCACATAACAGCACATAAATATTAGCAGCATATGATTACTTGAGAATACTGCTACCGTGTACTCAAAGCTTATTGCACTGATAAATTTGCTGGCAGAATTAGATATCTGTGTGTGCATGCTTGTGTTAATGTTCATGTTGAGAACATGCTAATGTGGGGAGTGAGCTGGTCATTGCTTATCAAGTCTTCAGCAATGCATAGATAAAATACTATAAAATGCACAGTCATGTGAACACTAGTTTTCACAGGACTGTGCAGTCCTTTAAAAACATAAAGGAGTGCAGAAAGTCCTGCATTCAAGAGGATAAGTAGCAGGCAAGTGCTGCTAATCAAATGATCATCACCAAGTGTAACCATCTCTATAAAAGCAGAGGTATTGGGAGTTTGCTGGTCTGGAGTAATAAGGTGTGTGTTAACGCAATGACACAATCTTTCCAGGAGTGGATGTCCCAGTAAATTCTCCACAAGGTCAGACTGTATAATGCTCAAAGAAACAGCAAAATATCCAAAGGCTATTAAAGACTGAATAAGTATGATTGTTGGGAATAGCTGCCTGAAGAAAGTCTCTTTTCTCTAAAAAGAGCATGACAGCATAGCCATGTTCTTTGCATCTGAACAAACCCCAAGGAACTGTTATTTGGGCAGACAAGCCCAAAGTGCCAAATCCAGCAAAAAACAAACCCAGCTTATAGGACCAATGACCTCATAACAGTGGTCAAGCACGATGGTGGAGATAACCATGAACTATGTAAACCTGTTTTAATTTGATCTGTCTGATCAAATGTGGATCATGTAAGAGGGATATGATCCCAAGAGCACCAGCAAATCAGAATGACTGAAAAAGAAACGTAATCAAGGTGTTGTAATCCCCAAGACCAGCTCTCAACATAAAAAAAATGCTGGGGCAGAAACTCAGCAGAGCTGTGCATAACTGAAATCTCAAGGAACTAAATCATTGTTCTAAAGAAGGGTAAGCCAAAATTCCTTCACAATGATGTGAGAGAGTCATAAAGTCATACAGAAATGGGTTCTACAAGCTATTGAATCATGTGATGTACTTAGATTTTTCACAGGACTACATAGAGCTCTGTAAAAACTTTATGAGCAAGAGAGATAATTTGAAGACCCATGCAGAGTTGGATAAGTGTCTCCCAACACCTAGTCTCAGCACATCTCTGTTTCTGCCTGTCACTCACGCCTGTCTCTACCTTTTTGTCACTTTGCAGTAGCAGCATCTCTCAGGATAGGGCCTCATTCACATGCACAGACACACACACAAATCCATCCTCTTCATCCTTTTCATCTGAACCATAGGCCTGCTAAGCTAGCTGTATAACAACCTGAAAAACTCTGTTTAGTCATCATTGCTACGCAGGACAGTTCTTGATATCGGGGGCTTTTTGCCCCATTACAGTAGAAATGTCAGAGGCTGCCGCTGACCGCTGTCCCCCGGTGATGAAAGCTGCGCTCCTTTCTTCTCTCAGGGCTGTGTAGTGCTGTCCAAGGTGCTGATTTAAAGCCTTATTACATAGCTGGGTTACAGCCTAGCAGAGTTGCATATAGCAGCAGGGCAGAGCGGTTTGTGTTTGTAGGGGTGTATTATTGCACCACAAACCTTATAAACATCAAGGATGAAAGGAATAACTCGAGGAATTTACAGAAGGTAAACTAAAAGAAGTGATGCAGATGCATGTTGAATCACAAGCACGTTTACTTATTCATAAGTTGTCATGCTTCTCTCCCACCACATTGTTAATTATCTGCAGCTTTTTCTCTTTGGAGCAGTGGAGAGGTGGAAGAGGGTGGAATGCAATCAAGAGTTGAAAGGGAGGTGAAGTTTTAGTAATCCATTTGCAGCAAAGAAATAGTTTAATGGCAAAGGATGGCTTACTTTTAAAGAACAAGAGGGGAAACTGTCTGGAAGATGGAGTGACACAGAGAGATGCATTGCAAGCAGAGGGGGTTGAAAAGATGTTCATTTCCCTTCTGGCAGGTGCAGAAATGATGCCGTGTGTGTTTTTTTTTTCTTTCTACTTTTCTAGCTCACGTTGAAATGTTTTGTTTAACAAATCTTTAACAATTTTACTTAAAACGGTGTAAAACAATATCCTCCATCTACCAAATTTTGTAAAACTTCTGTCATCATAACAGTGATAAGCTATAGTATAAATGTTTGCTCAGAATGTCAGAGCAGTCATTGTTAAGATGCAGTATTAAGAAAAGCTTTTAGTGTTCGCATGCCTGATTTCTTGTTAGCAAGCGAACATGATTTATTTATACTTCACTAAATGTTTATTTCTGTCTTTGTTGTTTTTTTTGTTTTTTTTATTATTTATGCATTCCAGTTGCTCATTAACATGTCAGATCATTGTATTTGCTTTGTTTTAAAGGGTCTGTTTTTGTTATGTGTGCATGAACATTGCTCATGAGTTCTTCCCGGTCAAAGTCTCAGCAGGGAAGCACACAGCTAATAGGTAATGCTGTCTTTTGCACAGTTATTCAAAAAATAATACAAAAGAAAGAAAAAAAAAGCTAATGTAATGGAAACTGACAACTAACATGATTAGACAGAAATATTCACAAAAGCATAAGGACACAAACGTTGCAATAAAAAATTTGTCGTTGTTACATAAGATTTTTTTTAAGTGAAAGATCTTACGTAACACAGCTACGGTGGGTCTGTTATTACTGCAACTGAACAGATGCACATTTTTAAAGACATAAAGAAATGAATGCAACTGATTTCATGTTGTTCATCGCTGTGAGTAAATTCCCGCACAGCAGTAGACTTTCAAAGATCAACTCACATTAGGAAATACTAGGCTTGCATTAACAGTAACCTAACAGCATTTTTTTATGGCTGCATCATTTCTCAGATATCTAAAGATATCTGAGAAATGATGCAGCCATTGTGATATCACCCACTAGTTTTATGGTCTACTTTTCTAAAGTCGCCACTGTGGCATTTTGGTCAGTGATTACTTCTGTTGGAAAGTTGAACATTTTAAAGTCGGAGTCATTTTACCACAGGAGTGGATATTGACTGGTTTCTTCTTCTGCCCTATTGTAGATGCAGTGAACGGTAGTATCTGTAATATGGATAATGTAGAACTCAACTGAATTTCGGGATGTTGTGTATGTTACTCTATTTACAGTTTCATCTATTCATCAATTTTTGTATTGAGAACTGCAGAATTTAGTGAACTAATTAATTAGTTAATTAGTTAATCAAATAGTTTTTTAAGCAAAAACTGCCACCTGCTGCTTGTTCAGTCTTCTCAGTTAGAAGGAGTTTCTTCTTTCCCTTAGTGGATGTGACGTGATGTGATTGTTGTTGGCTGTTAGAAAAGTTTTTTTTTCAAAACTATGTTTTAAACTTTTGCATAAAGCGATCCAGAGTGATTGAGAGGATAACCAGTAGATTATTTGATAATGAAAAATAGTCATTAGCTCCATCCATCTCCTCTCTGCACCAGTCTGTACTCTTGGTCCAGGCTGTGAATGGGGTTGTAATGATGTTTTAGTTATGGCTGACTGCATAATACTGCAAAACGCTCCCCGGGGCCCTCTCCTAGGGAAGCAGTTGTTGTGCATGCTCAACGTCATTATTCTCTGTCTACCCACTCTGCGACTTGTCTACTGTGAATGGAGAGTAAGAGGAAGCAGAAATGCACTGTAAGTGAGAGAGACTGCTGGCTAATACAGAACCACAGGCACTTGTTACTTGTAAAGGTGGCTCTCTGGCTGCAAATAAAATACATTTTCAGTAGCTTAGTGCTTAAGTGTGTTATCTCCACATGAGTAAACAGACACATAGTCCTGCTAGCTTGCAGTATAGTATTCGATTGGTCAGGGTTAGTACTTAATTACCATGTCAACAAGTTAATAACGTTGGAGTGCAATGATGTATGCAGTACCCCTCATTAGACACTTGAGTGTCTTTAAGAAGGAGAAACTTTTAATATTATACAAAAATACTGTTAACCAATTTATATATTTCTTATAGTCTTTCTCCGTTTTATATACCCACGCTAATAAATCATCTTTTTTTTCCTCTGTGTGCCAACCACCATGGTACAAATGACACCTAAAGTCAAAAGATGGATTGTAATCACATATTCTCACCTAATTAGGTCTTAATGAAACATGGACACAATAGCTTATGTAAAACCAAAAAGGCTTTCTAGCTAATTAGAGTATGGTTACCATCAGCAGTGGGTGTCCAGACATAGATATTCATTCATTGGTTTGTCAATTTAAAAACAGGATGCAATCAGCAGTGAAGGGTTCTGCTTCCTCAAAGCTTGTTGTTGACTCATACCATTCTGGTGAAAAGCTCAGAGAAGTGTGTGCACATGGTGGACTCATGACCACACACATGTAAGCCTCACCACAAGTGGAATATGTTCTACTCTTGTATAAACGTAGCTGATGACATAAATACATTCATTAGGTACAGCTATTCCACTGAATGAATGTAATTGTAATAATTCATTTCATTAGCACAAATCCCAGTTCAGCGACAAAAACAGTGATGGGAAATTACAGGCTCCAGCGGACTCTGAGGTAAAAGATTTCAAATGGATGAATGGTCCCAGAGAGAAATAGATGGCCGGTTTTATGGAGGGGAATAGGAGGTCACTGTGCATGAAGGAAAAGGATGAATCATGCCAAAATAAGCTAATCGAAGCTGAACACGAGAACTGTGATTTCCTCTCTCATCGGTTTCATTAAAATGAACTAGATTGGATGTTACTGGATAATTCAGATATGTAAGAATAAAGTGAAGCAGGAATAAATATTTGCAAGACACCCTGAAGCACTCAAGAGCAATTGTTTTATTGATAAGCCACCTATATATTCTATATATCCATTAACCATTTTATGTAGATACAAATTATAGTCTTTTTGTAATGCAAACACCTTTTTAGGACTTTTGGACACCAGTCACACAGGCCTAGGGACAAGTGAGTCTTCTGTGTCTAGTTGGTAAGTAGTTGCTGTGTCACTTGAACTAAATTGGTTGCATAGAGTGATACAGGTTCTGCATCTTGTGATTGCTTTGGCAGGTTACTGCAGTCACCTGCTTTAAGACCCAGACTACTCTCTGGGTGGTAGTGAAGCTGTGAAATGTGCAGCACAGACTGGAAACGTAAATCTTTCACTCTCTGAAATGTTTTTATATTGTGCAAGGCACAGCTTTTAATTTGATTGCAAATACTCTCTGGTTTGTTGTTTACAGCACTTTTTCAAGTTTAACCTACAGGAGTCTTGATGTTTGCCAACTGAGTGAGTTTTGTTTTCTTGATTTTTTTAAATATGGCGGTGATGTGTTTTCCTCTCCTGTCAGTCGGTACAAAAACCAATGAAGCAACATGTAGATGCTCTTAGCCTTCTGTTCAGTTTAAGGCTTTCATTTAAGGTCACTAATTTGACTCAAAAATATTTTTAGAGTTATTTGACGCACAGCTAAAGCAAAATGTTCAGATTTACATTGAGATTTTCAAAGGACCTGCTTTAAAATGTATGAAATAAAAAGGAGGATTAGAGGAGATTGATGGGAGAAAAGGGTATACAGCTGAATAAAATACTTCATTTTGGTCTTTTTAACACGTTGCATACACTCCCGCAATGTAATGATGAATTGTAATAATGATTTAACACTTTCTCTGCAGGAGGAATTTGTTATTAATGGTCATAGAGGTCTGAGACACTTCTCAGTACTTGTAGTTTACTCAACAATAAAAATCTGGTTGGTTCGGGTGCACCAGTGTGGGAATCTGCACACCGCAGATAAAGTAAATCAAAAGCCGACAGTCCACACTCCACACCCCTGAGGGAGTGACACATTCTTGTTTTCCTCCGGCTTGCTATTTGAGAAACCCAAGTCCTTGATGAGTCTCTCAATTTCCACGTTATCTGACATTAGTGTGAACCAACCTGTGCCAGGAGATGGAACCATAATGAAAAGTCACATATTGATTTTCTCTCACTCATATAGCTATTTGTGGGGTGTGAGGTAGTGTGTAGTTGAGACCGACCTCAGAAACATGATAGCCTCCTGTGCCAGTCGGACAGCAATCACAGCTGCATTGACTCACTACATAGATTCTTCCGTTTTGTCACTTGAGACCATATAAAAGCTAAAGAACCCCTGTTACTACAGCTGTGTGTGTGCGTGTGTCGGAGCCTGGCTTCATCCCATTTTATCAAGCTGTTTTCTTTTGGCTCGAGAGAGAAAAATAACCAAGTAGATAATGTAGATTTCCATGGTTACAGTCTGACCTGCTGGAAATACTTTATATATTTGCTAAATGTGCACCCTTTACACCAAGGCTAAACATGACATACAAAATACAGCACATACAGTCACTCATTAGTCTATACATATAAATAATTTTAAGTCACATTGAGAAGGAATGCATTATTTCAGGTGATGAGTTTTACTAGTGTATAATTATTAATTTTGCTCTTTTCAAGCTTACATGTTACAGCTGTTTCATGGCACACTCTTCATCTCCATAACATCCTTTCATCGCCCTTTTTTTGCCTTGGTAACCACCTGTTAAAAAATGTGTCCACTGTCATGAGCGTACATGAAGCTTAGTATGGGAGTGTTTACTATGACTGTAAAAAACACGTGCACAATGTTTTTACCATACTAATATTAGTGAAACAAATGAGTGACTCTGATTGGCTGGTTTTGACATAAGCCAAGAGCTGAAAGAAGCTCATTATCATGATTGTGTTAGATGAAGTGAGGGGTGGAAGGATGGACATATAGTTTCATGTGTGAAAAGCCTGGTGTGTGCGTGTGTGTGTGTGTCTGTGTGTGTAGGAGGATTCGCGATTGCATGGCCTGGCACTGTGCGATTGCTGCATCTTTAAACTAGTAAGCATCTTAATTTATTGGTGGGTATGAGTGGGCAGAGGGACTGCAAGGCGACTGCAAGGCCAGCAGCGGAGGTTTTCTGCAGAACCAAGAAACTCCTTGGATGAAAATCAAACACACGGACTTGTAATTGGGCAAGGGAGGGATGTTGGGGAGGGGCTGAGAGAGGGATCAATCGCTCTCAGGCTGCTTCATGTCCAAGATGGTCATTCTAGCCAGCCACTGGACTCTATTGTGCACACACACACGCAGCACATAATGTCTGTGCTGCTAATGAGGCAGATGGACAACATTATACTTTGCATAAGAACTTCAGTGCACAGAGTCTGATACTGGTCATGCAAATGATATGCTTAGATGATATTAAAACTTTTCACTGATTAATTACTGAAACATTGTAGTGAACAACTCAAAGTAATGAAGCTCCTAAATGCAGAGGGAATACATAAAAAAAGAAAAAATTGCAAATTTGGTTGAATTTCCTCTTCTTTTCATTGATTCACTTATTGAAAGTAGATTTTAATGATCGCTAAGAATCATACAATATGTTGATTTAGACATAAAAAATATAATTTATGATTGTTAGATTACAGACATTTTTGTCCAAGTCTAGAGAAATACAACTAAAACTAGAGACTCAAAACAAGACAAGAAAATACATGAAGATGAAATGTAAACAATTCAACCAAGCACTTTGTAGAGAATTTTGAATTTGAATAATGACTAAGGAAGAGTTCATAACCCTGGAACCAAAACTGAGCATCATGACAACAACAATGATAGGAGTATTAAAAACCATGGAACTGGAGTCACACCACTTAACAAGATATAGGTGGTGTCAGAGGTCAGTGAATGATCATAAGTGTAAGGATAGACGCCGAAGTGTCTGTAATGCTTTGATTTCAGTAAATACCTACACACATTAAAGTTCTTTGTTTTTTGAAAATTTAATATAAAAGTTTTCTAATATTAAATTGCATGTAAAGTGAATGTATTTCGCACTTTTTGTACCTAGTTGTACATGGATGACGTGAACACTTTTGTGAAACAGCAAACTCGATTAACCTGCCAGAGCAAAATCAATACAGAATAGATTGCTGGCAACAAAACTGTGATGGATTTAATGGCTCTACATTATATATTATTATACTTGACAGGTGTATCAGAACTGTGGGTTATCTTTTTTAAGTTATTTCCTGTTAATCACTAATCAAAAATTGATAGGGATATTTCCACTGATAGCTGAAATGTTACAGACACTGCGCCTCTCATTCATTGACATCATGACATCCAGGTCCCTCTGTTTTATGAAGCCTGCAGCCTATTATAAATGTCCCCATTTGCTTGACTGGCCACATTAAAACCATATTAAAGCCTAGTGGTCCACTCGCAATTTTGACTTTAATGGTGAAAGTGGTGATGAAGTTTTAGTAATACAATCTTTTCAGGTTTCCTGTTAGCCTGTTAGTTTCTGGGCATTAGGGCGCCCAGTGCATCATTAGACGATATTAAAAAATTTTTAGTGGAAATTCTTTGGCAGGGTTTAGCGAATGGTGGAGAAGGGAATGTGGGTGGAAGTATAATGAAATGCAGAGAACAGCGGGGAGTCTCAGAAGCACTTCCATCATCAGCCTTGCCTGTGTTTTTATATTATATTTATGTTTTTATTTTCTACATAATTTAAAACCTTGATGAAGGGATCTGAGGCCTATATTTTCACGAGAAACCACTATTTTCATTATTGCAATCTAAAAAACCAAAAAACAAATTCAGATTTCTGCAACTGCCAAAAATGCAATCAACATTTTTAACAATAGCTATTCGTTTTCATCCTGTTTCCTCTTCATCCATTGCTTGAAGTGACAGATCAATGTACGAGGATGTGGCTGGATTAGGGCCATTATGAATGGGACACAAAGAGCAAGACTATAATTTGGACATTTTCAATAGTGGGGCTATCGCTGGAACTGTTTACGAAAATAGCTATTCATTGTGGAAAGAGAACAGCCCCCCAAGACCCACTATGAAAAAAAAAAGAAAAGCTGTCCACAGCTAATTCTTTAAAACATGTACACAAAACAAGCTCATTACTACCATCAACATCAATTAACTGTCTCTGGTTACAAATGTATATTCTGTGTGCATCTGTAAATATCTTGCATTATTTTCATAATTGTAACTTTCACAGAAAGATTTCCGCTCACACACCCATCAGCAGCCGATCCAATACCA
The DNA here is from genome assembly GCA_015108515.1 of Hemichromis elongatus. Taxonomy (NCBI): domain Eukaryota; kingdom Metazoa; phylum Chordata; class Actinopteri; order Cichliformes; family Cichlidae; genus Hemichromis; species Hemichromis elongatus. Next base: position 18,322 of record VUQR01035383.1, read on the forward strand.
TTTAGGTATAGTGTCGCCTTCAGCTAAGATGACGGTTTCTCCATGTGTCTGTCCGTCTGTCTCTAGTTGATAACTGTCAGTCAGTTGAGTGTGTGGGGCTGATATGCCTGCATGAATAGTATTTCCCATTTTGCCACTGCCCACAGAGTCTATCAGCATCCTCAATAAATGGAAATAAACCATCTGTCACTTGGGCCACTCCACAGGCGGCGAAGAGTCGCGCCACTTGCCCCCCGTCCCATCTTTGCCTTCAATAGGAACCCATTTAGCTATTGTCACATAGGAAATGGGAGAACTTAACTGGAGAGCTGTGGGATTGGTGTTGTATGTGCGGCAGCATAAATAAAGAGGATTTCAGAGAATCGGAGGAATCTCAGTGTTTGATGTTTAGCAAGCAGCATTAGAGGGTGTTCTGTCTCCATGGATTGCCAATTTACAGAAGTTTAATTTCATTTTTGGGTACTTGACAAGATCTTTTACTGACTCGTCTTGTCTCGTCTTCCTCCTCTCACCCCCAACCGGAGATGGCCGCCCCCTCCCTGAGCTTGATTCTGCCGGAGGTTTCTTCCTGTTTAAAGGGAGCTTTTCCTTCCCACTGTGACCAAAGTGCTTGCTCATAAGGGGTCATATGATTGTTGGGGTTTTCTGTTTTCTCTGTAATATTGTTCAGTCTTTACCTTCTAAAAGAAACCACCTTGAGGCAACTGTTGCTGGGATTTGGCGCTATATAAATAAAACCGAGGTACAAAACAAGAAAAACTCCTTTCACTTCAAATTTACATTATCATAGTGCTTCAGTTTGGCTTTGTTTTCTTTTTTTAGGTGCAACATGAAGCGACTATGATAGCTGTAAAAATTTTCAACATCTTTGCATCTTAAACAGCTGTTGATGGAAGTTGGTATAAATGAAATAATCAACAAATGCAATGAGAATGGTTGTAGTTTTCTGCTCTTTTTAATTCAAAAAAGGAAAAAAAAACCTTTCTCTCTGTTGACAGCCTTTCAGTGTCACTGTTGTCTGTTCTCCAAGACAGATTGGAGGAGAAGCTGCCTTTTCTTAATGCTGCGTGATGGATGTGACACTTTTGTTCATTTAAACTTTTTTGCTCAGAAGTGCATCTTGACTCACTTGACTCTCCTAAGCAACATGAAAGCTATCTGATTCTTAAATTAGAAGTCCTTGTGTTGTTTTTATTTTGCCTTGTAATGATCATGATCCATCAGTGGAAGGTTTTCACCTAGCGCCATATATTCTTAGAAAACTTGAAACAGAAAGCTCTGTTTCTGTTTCATGCTTCACCTTTTATATGTTTTTATTATTTTTCAATAGCCGTCAAGTGAAGCCGTTGCCCTCAAATCTCAGTCCATTTTCTCTAAGTCCGTCTCTGAGAAAGAGACTTCTGCATGTATGCTCCCGTCTGTGAGAGTAAGAGCTTTCTGTGACCTCTCTTCAGTAATCCCTGGACCTCTACTTACATACTGCTGATCCCTCCTCATTTGCTATCTATCTGCTTCTTCCTTTCCCACCCTGTCATCTTCGTCCAGGATGTCTTATTAAACCCAACATGTCCTAATCCCTTCAACCTCCTATTCAGCAGCTGTCTGCCAGATTGGTCATCAGTCAGCTACGGTTTTAGCTGCCCAGGACCTTGGCTCGGCAGCTCTCTGTCAGTGCTGGGCCTAACCTCAAGAACTTTGTGGTGCCCATTCAAACACGAGCAGTTGTAGTTTGAGTTCTTTGGCATTTCTAATGTTTGTGCCGTTTAGAAGAAATAGTATGTTTATCCTTTTGAGGGTGAACATACAGTTTTTGCTGTCTGCTGAATACTAAGCATGTCTTCTAGGTCAACATTGCTGCAGCTTGTCACTAATTTGCTTAATTTCATTAAAGTTGTGATACAGAGGGACCAAAGGGGCATTTGAAGGCACAATGTGAATGATACAGTGCTCATGGGATGAGTTGGTACAATGGTTTTCTGGAGCAGGTCAAAGAATTCCTAAGCATATGTCTCTAAACAAGATGGCTGAAGGTCAGCTAAGTCAGTTAACTGCTTTTTAGATTTTAGATGTTGAAGTATTTGTCAATCACACAGCAAGAAGTGAAGAACTGAGCTGACAGCCAAAAGCTGCACATTTTTGGCAAAAAATTATCTCAGCTATATGCCACTTTTATTGTTTCTGCAACTTTACCATGATGAGAAATAAGGTGTAATATTTTGTAAGTATTTGTGATTAATAAAAAAAAATGCAGCTTTGAAAAGAGCCATTGATTTTTTTTTCCTTATGGAGACACAACAGAAAGGTTGCTACAGTTACCAAGTGGTCCAGGTTTTACATTCTTTTCTTTTGGGAAATTTCTTTACAAAGACAAATGTTAAATAACATATCAACTATTCAGATATTATCTTGAGATGATAATGTAAAAAAAATGGTTGTGTTCCACAACAAATGCAAAACCTTTTACTGATAATAAAGTCACATCTTAACTCCTAATGTACAGGTAAAACAAGAGTAAAAACATTTCCAAATAATACATATTATCGGGGCGATCGTGGCTCAAAACGTTGGCAGTTCGTCTTGTAATTGGAAGGTTTCCGGTTCAAGCCCCGGCTCTGACAGTCTCGGTCGTTGTGTCCTTGGGCAAGACACTTCACCCGTTGCTTACTGGTGGTGGTCAGAGGGACCGGTGGCGCCAGTGTCCGGCAGCCTCGCCTCTGTCAGTGCGCCCCAGGGCAGCTGTGGCTACAATGTAGCTTGCCATCACCAGTGTGTGAATGGGTGGATGACTGTAATGTAGGGACTAGTAAAGCGCTATATAAATACAGACCATTTGCCATATTAAACTGTTGCATATAAGCCCCATGATGTATCTCATTGACACTAAAGCCTGCCTGAAAAATACTGCACAAAACCTGTCCACAAGTCTGTAACATTACTTCTCCTTTAGGCTCCAGTGCTGTCATATACACAAGAGTTACAAATAATTTCTCCAGATGAAGTAGACGACTTCATACATAACATATCGGCATGAGGAAAAAAAATATGACAGACAAGATTTATCATACACATATGCTCTGAATAATATTTTCATACACTATAAAGATAATCTTATTAATTAAAAACCTTATATTTTGTTTAAAAAAAAAATCACTTGCTTGTCACTCCTATCTGTCAAGATGTCAGGATTACATTTTCATTAATAACTTTTGGACAGGAAAAATGAAACAGCATCAAACACGTAGTGTTCCACAGGTAAACCCAGTCTTGCCATTTAATGACTTCCTCTGCTTTTGCTCTTCAAATGGAGGCAACGAGTTAGAAAAGCGTGCCTGTGGCTTTATTATTTACTTCTGTGGCAGCTGTCATCCTCTGTTTTAGAGCAGAAAGCAACAGAGAATAATAATCTGTGTCCTGTATGTTTTAGGCCTGAAGGCCCAACAAGGCCTAATGGTACATGTTTGTCCAAATCATGTCTGACTGAATGAGGCCATCAGATTCATATTTGGGATTTAGTGTGGGAGGCTTTACAGTAATGCTTTCATGCTCAGAGGACAGTCAGGTAGATCTGTGAACATACACTTGTTGTTTAAGATGCTCACTGCTCGTGTCATTACTGCAGGCTTACTGCTTATACGGCTGCTCCTCTTTCAACTCATAAATATGGACACAGATGGCATCAAACAAAATGTTACGCAAATATCTCTGCAGCCTCCAGGGTTACTAAATCTAAATGGTTTTGTACACCCCAAAATCACTCAAGGCTCATTTACTGAAAACAACCTCTCTAGCCAGGTCCATCCATACATACATTAGTACAAGTGTCAGTATTAGAATTTGTATATGTTTATCAATCTGTACATGTTGCGGCAGTGAAAATCCTTCGCTGAGCTTCACTACTGCTGTAGCAACCAAGATCCATCCTGCTTCCATTATTCAACAACGCAGCCAATTGCCTCTAGAAATGATATAGGCAGAAACATTGTCTCATGCATACAAATGTGAAGGTTAGCACGTGATCCGTCCTCAAATGGATCACTTTCTCTGGCTGTGGCAACAAGACAAATCATGGTAGCAGACTGAAGTGCCCCTCCGCCCCTGTGAGTGAATGCATAATGGCGCAGTCAGATGGACGTATACTTGACATGTTTTCTGTTCACCAAAAGCATAAGGAAGAAATGACGCTGCTCATCTTTCTGATAAGAGGCAGAGGTAGTGATAGAGAAAGGGACTGCTTGCAACTCCAGCCTTTATCCTTGGCTGCATGGCCAGTTGCTATAGCAACATGACTTTGCATTCCTTTTCACCTGCCGTTTTTGATCAGTTCTCATTCTTGCCTCTCCCTCACCAACCTTCCTTTGTCCTGAAATGCCTCACCAATGCGGCTGACTTACCATCACTCGTTTAGAGAAGACAGATTCCAGATCTGTCGTGCCTGCAATATCAGCTTCTATCACAGGCATTTAGTACAGTCAGACTGTCATCAAGGTGAACTGCACTCTCATCCACGTACTCATGTTGTAATGTGCAACAGTGTCATAACTTAAAATCCCTATGGCAAAAATACCATCATTCTTTTTACTATGGTCACCTAGAACTGCCTTTTGCATTCAGATCTTTCTGAGTGTTGCAACACCACCTACAGAATCACTTACACCCCAGCATCATGACTGATCAGGAGCAGGAGTCACTGGAGTCTCCATAAACCAGTTCAGCCACAACACACTTTGCCATGATCTGTCAGTCCTTCTAGATGATCTTTAAACTTTTACAGAACCCCATACCCAAACACACATGTTGGGTATTCATAACTTGCCGGGACATCTCATTGATATAATGCTTTCCCTAGCCCCTTACCCTAACCCTAGCCATCAAAAATTAATGGCTAGGGTTAACCCTGACCCTTAACCTAACCATAACCTAATTGTAACCCTGACACTAAAACCACATTTTGAGTCTCAAAAATACCTTCAAACTCGTGGGGACTGGTATTTTGGTCCCCACAAGGGCTGTCGGTCCCCACAAGAATATGAAACTTCCAATTTTTGGTCCCCACGAAGATGTTAATACCGTTCCACACACACACACACACATGCTCTCAAATTGCAAAAAGAATAAAAGCTAGCCCATTTGAGATTGTTTTTGGTCATAGGAGCGCCTTAATGTAGCTATCACCTGAAGTTATTAAATGAAAAAAGAGGTGCCAACGACATATGCTCTTAAATGATTAGGGATACACAACCAGTAATATATGTTGGTTTTAGTGAAGACCAAACAAGAAAGATGACACAAAACCAACCGGCAGTCAACTTGCAAATATTTGACATTTTCAACCAGTCAACAAACCCAAGTGTGGTAGTTCCTACAGAGTCAATCAAGCCGCAAGCTAGTGACCAATCAGGAGCCAAGAGTCTCTGGAGTGTCCATGGAGCACCTCAGCTACTGTACACTCCATCATTATCCTTACATTCTTCTAGACAAATTGGATAGCCTACCAAGACCTTAATTTGAGCCGCAGGACATCCGCACCTCCCTGGTGCAGTCAAAAAACAATGAGACATTTGTGTTGCCGGAGGTTAGATGTAGCCAATTATATGCCACACACACCCTTTATTGCATACTTGAACTTTATATATGTGTCACAGGTTTCATCATTTGAAGCGTGTTTTCCTGGAATGGTTCTGCACTAATTAGTCTGTTTTAATCAGGCAAGTGAAAAGAAAGAACTCTGCGCAGCGTCTTGTGTAATGGGTATATAGATGGATAGTGACAGTCAGTGCTGCATGAGGGAACCAGGCAAGCAGAGAGTAGAGCCTTAACTGGAGGCACTGAGGCTTGATAAGTTGCCTCTCATGTAAAACAGGACTTCTATTCACTAATATTAGCTGGTAACTGTTCTTATATAAAGTAAATGTCGTTAATTAATATTAATTACCTCTGTAGACTCATTTCTTTTTCAAATACAGTGTGTTTAGGAATCTTTATTTTCTTCCATCTCTTACACTTTTATTGACACATAAATGCACTCACCCTCTTTTTCTTCAACCCTGCTCCTCGTATGCAATGCAATCACACAAGTGCCTCCACTCACCTAATGCACTTTACACACATATAAATTTCTGCAGAACTGTTGATCATTACAGTGACGCATTATGGAGGAATGATGTGTGTTTGTTTTCATAAAACACCTCTGATGACTTGGCTGTGTAGATGGAAAATTGGATTCTCGTACATTTTGTGCTGTTAGACTAAATTGGACTGCTGCACCGGATTGTCTGCAGAAGTGATTTCACTCTGAAATTGTAGCTAAAAATTCTCTGTGGTTACGAGGAGGAAGCTCTAGCGGGGGGGGGGGCGTGTTGCTCTAAATTAACATACATGGTATGACAAGGCGGCACAAATGTCCCTGCTCATTAACGCAACATCTGGAGTAGGTCACACATTCCTGCCAGAAAGCAAACAGAGGCAATGACAGAAAAAAATGCACTGTAGGCTATCACAAGGGGTTTGGATTTGTCACTACATACATATATGCATGCGTGCAGAATCTTACATAACACTATATGCATTAATAGTGACACACCAGTGGATACATCATCCTATAAAAATACTAATTTCTGCATTTTTGCTGACAATAAACCTTGTCAGTCACAGTCCACAGCTGTACATGCATCACCAGTCAAGTACAGGTACAAAGCAGAAGTGAGAAAACACTGCTCAACAAAGACTTGTGTTTCATTTAAACAACACCTGGGTTTCCCTCTGAATGATCTGTGTGCGTGTCAGACAGAGGAGGGAATTTTCATTAATCCCCCTCTGAGTTTTATTTATTTATTTGTTGTTTCTTTTTCTTTCTTTTTTTTACAGGCAACATGAATACAATATATGTGCCTGGAAGATAAATGCAGTTTCCATGCAAAACAGCAAAGCTGTAGAAGGGCTGCTTTTGTTTCTCTTCCTGGTGTGGTCCCGCTGTGAGTAGTGTGAACTGAGAGATGTAAACAGACCTTGGTCAAAAAGTTTCTTCTGGTTTTTGTTTTTAACAATTCAGTGCCTCAGAGGACAAAGTGGTGAGTGCAAGCAAGTTACTGGAAACTTTTTAAAATTCAGGTCTAAACTGGGCTGTGATTAACAATTTGCTCAACTCTGACTGAACTGTCCTCATTGATCGGGTAATTCATCCAGGTCGAAACAAAAAGAACAACTAAAGCATGACGACTTTTGGCCCTAATCAATAAATAATTTTCACAGCGTGATTAGCCTGCACATATTCTTTTTTTGTTCATCTGAGTAGGGAAGTGTAATGCTTAACACTATGTTGGTAGGATAGCTGCTTCCATGTGAAAGTGGCAACAGAAAAAAAAATGTTGTGTGAGAGAGACGCAGCTGCTATGAGTCAACATACATACATAAAAGCTCTAGGTGAAATCTCTAGGAGAGGAAAGAAATGCTATTGTGAACCTGACTGAAATGCTTTGGTAGGACCTTAATAAAGCTGTGTATAAATGAATGCCTGCAAACCTCAATGAACTAAAACAGCATTGTAAGGAAGAGTAGGCCTAAATTCTTCCACCTTAAAGTGGAACACCTTAATTCATAATGTCATACAGCAATTACTTCAAGTTATTGCTGCTAAAGGTCATTCCATAAGCTATTAAATCTTCATACATACCTAAGTCTCCTTTTCACACGACTTTATATATAATTGGTTTTTTCTTTCTTTTTCTTTGGGAAAAAGGACAGGCATTCACTTCATGGACAGCTTTTGTATTTTGTGTGTCTAATAAACTATTTGAAAATCCTCAGTGATCAGAAAGACATATCTCTGCTCTCCGAAGCCGTGGAGCATGCTTCATAGCAAGAAAGTACACGTGCAGCTAGCATTCACAGTCATTGAACAGACAATGAAGGTTGCTGCCTACAGATGGACATGCAAATGGGTTTAACAGATTGGCACTTTTAGGCCAGAGCATCTAACAATATGCAAATGTAAACGAACTAATCTCATTTCAGAAAACGACTTACCTTGTTAGGAAATCAGAGGATGTGCGATGGGATTTGAATTACAACCATCTCTGAAATGGACAAGCAGTGCACCTGCGAGAAACTCACAGTAAATGAAATGAAATGAAATGGATAGGAAATAATGTGAGCAGCAAAAGATAATACAATTGAAGTATTCCTTAAAATAGAGGATACCGTATGCAATTTTTGGCCCATTTTCATTTCTTTCCCATCATTTTTTCCCCTTTTTCACCATCCACACAGTTACAAGGTTAATGATTGTCAGTTTTCCAGTTTCAGTGTTTCTATACGTTTTACTTTCCTTTCTGTTGTGTACATTGCTATGCCAACTCTCTACCATGCCAGTCAGTAGCAGCAGCAGCACCTCTAAGTAGGTCACACTGCAGTCAGACTAGCTTCACAGCTAGAGAAAGAGAAGAGACATAGACAGGGAGAGAAGGAAGGTACCAAAGAGTAGGGGTGTACCGCTATATATCGCCGGACATTGGTATCCGAAGATTCGTCGTCGTTATTGTTGGCATGGCATTGTCGGCAATGGTTCCATGTCAGTGCATCCCTAAAGAAGACAGAAGATAAAAAAGAGGCAAAGTCGAGAAGAGAAGGGTAAAGACAATACAGAAGATAAAAGAATAAGATGAGAAAATCAGTGGATAAGCAACATGATTTGGAGTGAACACTGATGATACTGACTGAAGAGACATGTCAGCCAACGGGAAATGAGACAGAGGAGTCACGAAAGGAGACGATTTGAAAAATGGACTTTTAGAGCAGCAATGATAATTTAAGACTGCAGCACGTAATGGCATCCAGAGGGCACAACGGTTCAGGCAATAGTGTCTATAAAAAATAAATCTTACATATGCAAACCCAATCTATACAGACACATTGAGGTGACTCTTTCAACCAAAAAAAATTTATTGTTATTCCAGTCCTATTTATCCAGCAAGCAATGTTCAATCTTAGAATATGCTTCTTCTGTGCAATTGAGCCATTGAATTAGAGAAAATAGCCACAGCAAAACACTATGTGTCACGGCTGGGGCAGCAGTCGTGTGGTGTGGGAGGAAGGATCCAAATGCAGACAGTGACGGGAGGTGCGAGTGAGTTTATTTACAGTGCACAGTAGCAAAAGGCAGGAGCAGAACTAAACATAACCTAAACTGGGACAAACTAACAATAACCTAAACCCAAAACCATAACTCACAAAACACACGGAGGGGAACTCATGAGGAGGTGAGACCGGGGAAGAGGAGCAGAGAGACGCTGAGAATACCAGGTAGTCACTGAAGGACACGGAGTACACAGAATGATGCGGAGTACGCAGACGAACCGACGAGGACCACAGGCAAGCACACACAATAAATACACACCGGGAAATGGGGAAATCACACACAGGATGGAGGCACAGCTGACACCAATCACCACCTGACGAGACAGAGACCTTCAGAATAAAACAGGAAA
>VUQR01035384.1:0-10205 GCA_015108515.1 Hemichromis elongatus
CTGCGAACCTTTCATGTAAACCGTTGCTATGGCAACAGCTCTTCATTTCATCACGGCAAACCTCGGGCGGGGGAGAGAGAGCTAGCGGGCCGAGTTGGTGGGAGGACTCCTCTGCAGAGGACGGTTAGTGTGTCGAGTGGAGGTTTAACCGCCTTTGATGCAACAAGCAGCACAGCCGGGGCAACTTCAGAGGATGCAGCCGAGTCAGGGGGTCGAACGCCGTGATCCAAATACTGAGACTGCGACGGGACGCTAGTTTAAAGCGCATGGAAGGTTAGCACGCAAGCAAAGGATGATACGATCAGCAATGCAGAGGTGACATTGCACCACAGTGATCACAGCAGCTGCAGTATTCCTTTAAATTTGTCTGCCAGCACTCAGCCTACCTAAAACAAGCTGGAGTTACTGTAAAAATGTGTCTAACTGCCAACATCGCTCTCGTGAAGTAGCTCGCTACAAGCCGAGTGTGTCCGAAAAGATACGCTGTTATGAAATTCACTCAAAAGTACCGAGGTTCAGGCTGCTACACAAAGACTCGAACAGAGTAGCTTTGCATGAGCCACAGTTCAAAACAATCCTAATTTTATCTGATTCTAGGCCTTTATCCTTTGCCTGAAACAAGACAAGAGGTTAGTTCTTCCTCACACAAGCAAAGATTAAAAGCAGGTGGCTTCTGTGTCTGAGATGACTAATTAATGATGTTTCCTACTGATGACATCATAAAGGTGAGGAAAACCTCACAGAAGGATCAGGATATTTGATCGTCTTGATTAAACCACAATTTGTCCTGTTAGATGCTCACAATAACCTATAGTTCAAAGTGACATCTGGTATCAACTGGATGCATCGACGTATCAAAGCCACGCTGCTGAGCTCCGGGTCATTTTGCAGTTCAATTGTTATTCTGCAGCAACTACGTCACTATTTATGGAGGACTTTCTTTTTCAGATCTGTGAGTTGGGCTGGTCTCTGAATTCAAGTCGTGAATGTGAATTTCTGTGCATACAGATTTGCAAATTTTGTCATTTTAGCGCAGTTAATCCCTGTATAGGTCAAGTTGCCATGCAGTTCCCAGCCCTCGTTGACCTCTTGTTGTTGTTTTATAGCCGTCTTGACACGCCAACGTTGCTTTGAAGAGGCCAGCTGACTATGAGTGGTTTCAGACATGGTCCCTGTCTTCAAAATGACCATTTCAAAAGGCAACACGGCCGCAAATTCAAAGCACACAGTAGCAACAACTTGGTCTCCAACAACCGGTTTCCTTTGCATGACTGTAGCATCAGGTTATGTCAGACTGTGAATGTGAAGCTCTAGCATATAGTCACATCAAACATGGTCACCTAGAGTCTGGCACCATAAATTCAGCAGGAAAAGTGTTTAGCAAGAGATCAACTGACTGACATCCAGACATCTGGACTCCCTTTTGCAACCAAGTGTTGACCCTGGCTGGTCACTAGAAAGAAAACAGGTTTAAGGCACTTTTCATTAGCACCAAATATGAAATTATTTGCACCTGGCGAACCTAAACTAACCTATTTTGTACTTGTTACCTCTAGGACTTATAATTAGGCAGTTCCCTGAGGTGTCTTATCACTTCTACGCTGATGATATTCAGCTCTACTGCTCTTTTAAGCCAATGGAAGTCCATAAGCTGTCCTCTTTAATTAAATGTTTAGCTGCCATCGAACAGCGGCTTGGTGACAACTACTTACAGCTGAACTCTGAGAAGTCAGAAACATTCATTATTGCCCCCGACAGTCAAATATCTCTGATAAAACAGCATCTTGGTTTGCTTGGATCATCTGTTCAGCCGAGCCTCAGGTACCTTGGTGTGATTTTTGATTCTGCTTTGTCCCTAGAACAACATTCGCCACAGTTAGTTAGGAATTACTTTTATCAGCTAAGAAACATCTCCAAACTGCGAACCTTGTTGTCTAAATCTGAACTAGAAATGGTTATTCATGCTTTTATCTCATCTCGTTTAGATTATTGTAACAGTCTTTTACTTTGTTTGAGCCAAAGGAATCTTGACCGCCTCCAGTTATTCCAGAATGCTGCTGCAAGGCTTTAAACTAAGACTCGGAAAAGAGAGCACATTGCACCAGTTTTACCTTCTTTACACTGGCTTCCAGTACATTTTAAAATCTTGGTACTGACTTTTAAAGCCTTGAATTTTGATGCCCCTGCATACATTTCTGACCTTTCAGAACCCCACGCTCCCTCTCGCAGCCTGAGATCATCAAATCAAAGGCTGTTGGTAGTCCCTCGTACCCGTTTTAAGACCAGAGGAGATAGATCTTGGCCCACAGGTTGTGGAATGCTCTCCCTCAATCACTACGTTCCCTTGACTTTATTTATTCTTTTAAAAAGCAGCTCAAGACTCATTTATTTAGACTGGCTTGTAATTAGATTTGTGCTGTATGTTTGATTGTGATGATTTGTAATGTATTTCTCTTTTATATTAATGTGAAGCACTTTGTGGTTTTTATCTATCCTTCAGAGTGCTATATAAATAAATTGAAATTGAAAAAATTGAAACTTTGACTTAATGATGGCATGATGCCATTAGAGACTTGCTGAAACTGAATAAAGAGGTGGTGGATGCTTTTGCACAAAGAACAGGCATACATGCAGGCTTTAAATCTTATCTTCTTTCTTGATTAATTGATTTAACCAAAAACACGACTGTCACGGTAAATTTTTGGTGAATCTCCGCTCTGACGATCTAACAAGATTAAATTCAATGTTGCTTTTTCTGTAAGCCGTGCGGTTACAGTGTGACGATTAGACTTTCTATACCGATAGCCGGCCCTTGATAAAAGCACAAATGCAGTGTAACTGAAGTATTTCTTTGACTTTAACACTGCACATAATTACTTGACTTCCTAAGTATGTGGAGGCTGAGCGGGATCGTGCGCAGACGAGCGCGCCCACGCAGGTGAGTCGAGCTCCATCTCGCCTCATTAAAGGCTGCGGGGCGTTAAGCTGCCTGTTCAGCTGAGGCCATGGGAGCTGTCGCCTCCACTCACACTTCACAAGCAGCCCCATCTTCCTCTCACACACACACACACACACACTACAAAGAAACCCATCGATTTGATGAGGACTCCGATAAGCACACGCACATCGGCACTGATGATCCTGATCTGTTTTTTCCAGGTCACCTGTCGATAAACTCCAGACACGAAATCCATTTTTACAGACCCGTGAGGTAACCATGACAACACTAAGCCAAGCGGCGGTCTCAGCACCACCATCGATCCACTGGTCCGCTCTCTACTTTAACCTACTGGTATATTTAGACCAACTTCCTGTTTTACTTCCTCAGATCTTTTCCTGTTGCTCGGTATCGCTAAGCGATGCCTGTAATTATGACAGACACGCAGGTCAGCTGACCCAGGCCTGATCTGCCTAAGAAGTGCCGACGGACTGCTGAGTCCTGCAACGCACGGATGAAGGTGAGCCGACCTCAGCCTGATCACCGTGACCGCAGACTACTTAGGAAGCATTACTGAGGTGACTCTTATCTTACTGGCTTTAAAAAGTGGATCATTTAGAAAGAGTGCTGGTGCCTGTGCTGCCAGCCGCTTTCACTCATCTCCAGACCTGCTCAGATTTGACCTCTCACAGAAAATGTCTCCTGCTTCTTAAGCTGATTGAACAAATGCAGTGTCACATTACACATTACTGCTGTTGCATCTTTGCATATCAGTCCAAACACCTCCTGTCTGACCATCACAGGTTTATCTGCAGACGTTTGAGGGGTGAGACACTTTTTAAACAGGATTTAGGTAAAACTGTCATGTCCCTGCCTTCATCAGCTTTCATACTGGTAAAATAGGGATCACCATGACAAATACTGGATAAACACTATTGTGGACCAACCCTCATTTCTTTAAATTTTGCTTCCAAAGAGCCAGACGAGTAACAGCTCTACGAGCTTTCAAACTGTTTATCTGGACATTGTCTGCTTTTTCACTAATTTTCAGTCCAGTCCTTGTACCCGACCATTTTCAGAGGAATGTTTTTTGTTTGTTAAGCCACTTAACGCTGACCTATGAATCACCGAAGTGTAAAAAAGAAACCTAATACTGGCTCATCTCTTGAGTTGTGTCTACACATAAACAACTAAACAAAGAGCCAATTTTAAATCGCATCTTTAGTTTAGATACTTTGTTACTAGCAGCCTGTCACAAAAACCAAAAACATGTGCTCAACACTACATTTCTTTTCTTGAATCTATGAAAAATATCAAAGATAAGACAGTTACTATGAAAACCTGGCATCTCAGCACGGTGTGTAATGCGTCCGTAAAAAATCTGAGGGAAGTCGACAAATGAATGTAGTCGCGTCATTAGGAAAAAGGAAAAAACAAAACTTTGTTGTTAGTTTTGTTGTCCAAACTCTGTTTCTGCCTTAAATACTGCACTGACATGTTTCAGTAAATCACGGCACCCATTTCTCACTTTACTAGCAAGATAAACAAATGAGTGGTAGCTGCTTTCTAAATATTGGCTCCTCCAAAAACAGCGCAGAGAAAGTACCTACACAAATATCTGCAACTGTGAGTGGACGTTAGCTCCACTGAGCAAACTGTTGGGTCCACAGACAGTAACGACTTCTCTCACACGCGATCCAAGACGCTACAACAAAGACCTTTATGCATTTCTTGAAGACACATTCGAGCAGACAAAGTTTAGCATCATATTGTCAGATCAACCGCACAAGGTGACGTTTTGACTCAAGGGAACACAACTAATGAGCTTCTGAATAAAATAACGCACCGTTTCTCAAAAACCGCCGCTCATTAAAAACTCCGAAAATGACCACAAGAGCAGGAAGAACAGCTTCAGCTGGAAAAACTACAAATTAACAACGTAAAACATTTTTTAAATTAAAATAAATGGAGTGCAGTTACACTTTTCTTGTGCTGACCTGCCGAGGCCACAGTTGCCCACAGATGTGCTGACGTATCTAAAGTCTCTTTACTTATTCGCGACTGATTGGATGATTACACATCACTTGAGTAAACGAGGAGCTGGGCTGTTTTTTTAAGGGAGGGCTTTTCTATTAATTTATACTTCTGCATTTGTATTCTTAGTACAGCTTTGCACAATTCACAGTATCAACATAATCCTCTTATCTCATTATGTCCTTAAAGCTAGCTTTCTTCTAATTGGATGCCTCTCACAAACAGAAGCTTTTGACAGCGAGTGGGCGGGGCTTATGTGCCCGAGACCACTATATTTAGATATCTGCTCTGTGACATCGGCGCAGAGAGGCTCGAGCTGTCACTGACTGAGCATTCAGAGCATTCTCAAGTCTGAGCTTTCGGCTTTGATAACAACTCTTTAAATGTAAAGATTTGCAGCTTTTCTGCAGTTTAAAAGATGAAAATTTTAAATTTGTATCATACCAGTGTGAGAAAAAATACGGTTTTGAGGAATTCATCGACACTGAACAACACCCATCTGATCAGTAACACTATACCGCCAAGTATTCATTCATCCATACAAATGATTGATTTCAGGTGCTCCAATCACTTTAGTGCCAACGGGTGTATAAAATCAAGTAGCTAGCCATACAGGCTGCTTGTCCAAACAAGCTCCATAAAGAGACAGAGGAGAGAGTTTGGTGTACAAGAACCTGACTGACCTCAACCCGACAGAACACCTTTGGATGAGAGGATCAGTGAGCCAGGCCTTCTCATCCGACTCTACTGTAATGGTCAAAAATTCCCATAAACACTCCCAAACCTGCGGAAAGCCTCCCCAGAAGAGTTGAAGCTGCCATATCTGCAAAAAGCTGACATCACATCAAACCCTATGGATTAAGATGTGTGTCTGTGTGTATTTGTGTTCAACACATTTCTTTATAACAAGCCAGCAGCTGTGCTGTGTGCAAGATCTGTACGAACTCACACCAACGCTTCCTCCTGGCCAGCATTCGCGTTGTGAGAGACAGTAGGGGCGTGCGAGGTAGCGAGCGCTCGTGTTTTTTGGCAAGACACTAAAAGCTGTGTACATCAGTTTTAAAATAGCCTGGAGGCGAGCGGCACCCTGCAAACTAATCCGCTGCCTCAGCCTTTGGTTTTAGCGTGCACTCGACAACAGAACTGCGGGGACTTCAAATGCTCTCAACATAAAGATGCGTCCTATTACGAGACACCCGTCTTGAGAAACACCCACGGGCTGAACTCCAAGTTAATGAGGAAGAAACTCCCACTCTTCACTCATCTACTCAGCTGCAGCTACAGCAGTGCTCCCAGCGGCAACTTGATCGTGTGGCTCTTGTCTTCTTTTGCACCGTTAACCTGCATAGCTAGGTGTGTGCAATCCAACCACCCTTGAGGGGGACCAGTCAGAGCAGTTCTCCACACACAGACATTCAAATCACACACAAACCAGTTGACTTGCACCTTGCTCTAGCCGGAGGGACAGCGACCTCCTGGCGGCCTCCACCTCCGATTTGGGGCTGTCCAGAGCCTGCCGGGACCACTGCAGAGGTGTGAGGGCGTCGCTCGTGGTCTCTGACCTGCTGTCCTTCGGCGACACGTATAACCTGGAAAGAGAAACAAGAGCGAACTAAACTTTTGCACCTTCTGTGAGCTCTGATAGGAGACTCAGATCTTTTCAGACATGATCAGGGGAGCAGTTTAAGAGACTATAAAGAGCAACAAGTCTTTGCTGGAAGAGCAGTGTGGTGGGAACAAATCTGGGAGAGCCAAAACTCAAAGGTCAGCAAAGACTAACTCTGTAGTAAGGTGCCTGAATGCTCATCCATCCCGAAAACCTACTGGAGCTTTACTTATTTAGCCTATAAACTAAATACTCCATCCTAATGTTTCAGGGCGTAGAGATGATGTTGCTGCCCAACAAACAGTTCAATACCAAAGAATGTGTTTTTACACGCAGCAAAAGCTCACATTTGACATGGCGAAACAAGGAAACACAAAGTACTGCCATTGTTTTGCCCAATTTTGTGCTTGAAAGACGTCCAAGACCGCTACTTAAGGATGCCCAACTAAGCTATTCCTCCTTTTCTGTCATAAGGAGCTGTGGTCACATACCAGCCTGTTAACTTGTTGTTATCCAGCTGGTAGTTTCTCTTTGTGACTATTAAAATACATCCTCCTCACCACATATCTAGACTCATCACATGGCTATTCTTTTAACCAAGCTGTTGAATACAAATAACCAACTCAATTCAGTGCTGGGACATACATAAACATCTCAGCACACAGTCCCTATCAGCTCGCAGACTCCATCTTTCCTTTTGCGCCACCAACTCATTTCCTCCTGAGTCAGAGAAATCTGTCTCCCACTCAGCTTGAAGGTGATGTCGAGCCTTTTTAGAAGCAAGGAAGAGGCTCAAACAGAGTGGGTGAGATTATTCTGACAGCCAGGATGCTGCTGCTCTGCGGGCGACACGGAAGAAGCTGAATTATAGATTAAAACCCCGGCTGACATCAGGTGAGAGCGTGACCTGAAGGGGACCGAGTGCACACCCACACAGGCCTCGATATATGAGGGGAAGGTGCGGCGTGAATGCAGCAAATAAGAGGATGTGCCGCAGCCTTCAAAGATGGGTTTGATCTCCTGAACTTCTAATAAATCGCTCATATACATGTAGGATTTTTCCCCAGAGTCTTTAAAGTAAGAGTTTCAAATGTTGGCAGATGAACACAAACAACAGTGGTGTTTAAGGTAGTGAAGTACTAAATTATTTGTTATTATTCTGTAATTAATAAAGGTGGGTGGATCGATCCAAATATCAATAATACAGATACAAACGCTGGTATTGCTATTGGACCGATACAAGTTCAACAGGATGGATTCTTGTAGTATTTATCCTGCTGAATTGTTTGCACTATACTACATTTGTGTGTCTGTCATGTGTATTTATTTTATTTATAGCCTACAGCACATTTAAACAAACAACAGATGTTTAGAGACAGACACATTTACATTCCAGCTCTCGAAAAAAAAATAATCCCAGTTTCAAAATACACGAAAAGCTCACAGGTGTGTTTTGTTGTGTTACTTTTTTGTGTGGAGATTAAGCATTAAAATGTGTTTAGATTTTGTAAGCTGATGAGGAGTCCTTTCATAAATCATGACAAACTGCTCTCATCTTCAAAAGTATCGGCAGCACCGACCCTGTATTTACCAGATATCGTATCTATACCTAAATGTGCAGTGTGACACAACGGGCTTACTCACAGTCTGCTTCACTGCTACAAGTGAAAACCACTTGTATTAGTTAAATGCAGCCCTGGGTGACTTCCTGTTTATGAGTTTACACAATACCTCACAAGCTGTTACAAAAATCAGCAAAATATTTCACTTCCTTAATTTGATTGGGTCCTCTCTGCAGCCACAGCAGAGCTAAACAGTGTGGCCCTGAAGCTTTAAAGGCAAGTAGCAGCACATGAGTAGGGCCTGGTTAACTTCAAGGTGTATGTGGCTTTGTTTGGGGTACTGCAAAAGGCTGGAACAGCTGAAAAAGCTTTAAAATCCTAGATTTTAGTTGGAAATCACAGGAGAGGCAACAAAACTGAGCAACACATGGTTGAATGTTAAAAACAAGCAGTGTGCAGTTACCAGGTTTCATCAGACTCCTCTGAGCAGCTCAGGGAATTTAGATCCAGAAGCTCCAGCTCGTCCAGAACCGATGGCTCCGATGCATCCTCCTCCTCCTCCTCTTCGTCCTCTTCCTCCCTCGCAGCAACAGCCGATCCATCCCTGCCGCCGTGCGGGTGGAAATAGTCGAAAGGCTCGGCGGCGGAGAACGAGCCCAAGGACGACTCGCAGAGCAGGGTGGGCAGCGGGCTGGGGAGGCAGTATCCGCCGGCGCCGGCTCGTGTGCGCAGCTGCTCGTTCTGCCGCTCCAGTTTGCGAACCAGCTCCTGCAGCTTCTTCACCTCCAGCTCGGCGTTCAGGGTGTTGCTGTTGCAGTCCACCTCCGTCATGATAGCGGGGTTCAGCACGGCCGCCTCCATTGGAGCAAAGAAAAACACACACAAAAAGACCACAATACCAGCCGCTCTCACTTCTACCTCCACCTTAAATCACAAATGGAGGACAGGTATGGCCAAGCTGCAACTGCTGCTGCGCCCTCAGACTGCTTTCTGTATTCGGCAGCAGTAGTAATCTGTCTAGTACGCCTGTCTGGACGCTCACCCAATGGGAGACAATATAACTCCACCCCCCTTCCGCCACATTTACACACGCACCCCTCCCTCGCTTCCTCTCCCGGCACTGATTACAGGTAGAGGGTGCACCTGTCAGTCCAAAATGTGGGCTAATGTCCAACACACCTTACCGTAAAGAAATGCCATTTAATTTTTTCATACCGTAAGACATTTCTTTATTCTGCTTCATTCAGTGCAAACACGCTGCCTCAGGTAATACTTACTTATTATGAGCTTTAACTAATTAATGATGTTATTTTATAATCAGATGAAGTTGTAACTAGCAGCAGTCGCGCACAAATGGCCGGCATTTGTGAACCTTTGGCGACATCTAGTGGTTGAAGGAAGGGAAACATTTGTGAAAAGGTTTCATTATTCTAATTATCAAACAGTTCAGAAAAAAATATTTTAGTTAACTTATATATATATAAAATTTGATATACTATTTTTAATTTAAGAAGTAAAGCAGAAAAAAGGCCTATGTTCGTCCGGTTCTAGCAGCTTCGTCGTCTGACTTTGACCTTTAGTCGAACCTTATCGGCAATATGTCGACCTCACTTTTTTTTCACTCTAGAGACTAAACTATTGATAAACGATCGAAATCCTGTTTATTTGTTAACTGAAAAAAGTACTTAGTACAAATCATAACAGTCGAGTCGCCCCAAGCTAATTTCCCTTCGAACGTTATTAGCATACAATCCCGAAAACACCCGATATGATGCTCCGAATACACGAAGAAAGTGCCCGATCGTTAGTGTGCATTGTGGGTAATGTAGGTCATGGCTTTTGACCACAAAAAAACAAAACAAAACGGAAAGCGCTGAATGAAATATCTGGTTCTACTGCAGGTGTTGCCAGCCTATTTTATTTAATTTAGTTGATTTTTTAATATAAAAACTTTATTTAAAAAAACAAAAGTTATTATTATTTTTTTTTTTGTTGTTGATCGAATCAAGTTAAGTGTTTGCTTCAAAAACTGCATGGTTTGTTGTAAAATTGTTACTCCTGACTT
>VUQR01035387.1:0-26612 GCA_015108515.1 Hemichromis elongatus
TAAACACATGAAGGCTAAAAAAAAAAAAAAAAGTCATCGCAGCTAATAAAATAAAGCCCGGGAACTAAAATTAAAGCGCCCTGCTGGTGTCAAAAGGAAAGCTGTTAACAAGAAAATCAAAATAAATCACACAGAAGAAAACACTTCATCTTAGTTTGGTGTGTTAATCAGAGCTGTGATTAAAGGTTTGAGTGGGCCAGGGCTGCTATGCATAATTCTACACTCAGCTAGCTTTGTGGGGGTTTTTTTCTTCGCTTTGCCAGAATTAAATTCAGCTGGACGAAAAAGTTAAAAGTTAAGCTGCTGCTTGTTTTCTTCTATGCATTTCTTTGCATTATAATATGTCTGTCAGATATTGGCATCTTTCTCAGGTGTAGAAGAAAAGTAACGTTTGCTGGAGCTCTATCTAAAACTTTGTATGAGATTCATCATTTTTTGGAAACTCCATTTCTCAGATCGATGCTTGAGGGGGACTTTTCTCAAAAAACAAATGCAGTCTGTAACAAATGGTGATAGAAACTCATTTGTCACATGACTCACGATGTATTCTTGGCCCTCTCTCATTGTGGCCGTGTTCATAAATGGATTTGGACCTCTTAAACTATCTATACTAAACCACTTGTGCAGTACGCAGCGCTGCCAGGAAAATCAACATGTCTGCATCGGTTAATACATCAGGATATTGCTACAGAATAAAACTTGCCCAACACAAATCAGCGCTAATCATGTTTGTTTGATTGTTTTCCCCAATGCTGAAAATCAGACTCATTTTCATTGTTTGGAGGTTGTTTCGAAAATGAAGCACTCAGCTGAACAGAAACGGAGACACCGTGGTGCTGAGAGCGGACATTAAAAGGGGGATTTCCTCGTGCATATTCACACCGAGAGACAAAACCCAACTAGGTGGAGATGTTTCCGATGGATGTAATCACCTCTGCCGAGCCTCCCGTCACCAACGGGATGCCAAAAAAAGCCATTAGAGTCACTTTGTGTCTTTCCTGCGCTGAATACAAAGTGGTGATATTCCAGATTTCTCCTGACATAAACAAAGCAGCATTACTCTGGCTTCCAGGCCCATCGTTGTCCCTAAAATCCTTCAAAGACTCACTCAAACATCAAATGTGAAGTAATCTGCTGCTATAACTGGAGCCCGTGTACATCTGCTGATTCTGCACTTCAAAGTCGAGGCCACTCAACTTAGAAGCGAGGAGGTCAGGGCGGTGGATGGGCCCATAGCTTCCTTTAATAATCAGCCAGGGCTCTGACTTTGGCATTCAGAGTAGCTGAAGGTGACCTTCAGCTACCTGAGACGTCAAAGCATGCAGACTAGGATTATATAATTTCCTGACGTCATTATTACTATTAAAGCAACTTTATAGCTCACTAATTTCCAAGATTAGGACATATAAAGGATACAGAATGCTTCCTTTGCATATTTAAACATAGTATTTCTGTAGATATATAAAAATACATCAGCTGGGGAAGTTACATGGTGATGTTAGTTGATGTATTTTCACCACTAGCATGCGTTTTGCAATAAAAATGTCTTGTCATTTACAATCCATAATGTTAGAGGCCACAAATCTCCACTTCAGCACCGTTTACACCCACCAAACTTTTCACTTTTATTCTGGGCTCAAGGGGACCATAAATCACACAGATCTGTGGAGTGTTTCATTCCTAAAACACAGGAAAATTGTCCCACGACTTCTTGAGAATACTTTCTGATTTATTAAGTAATAAAAGGAATCACCGTGTAAAATGTTTGATGGAAACACGTCAGCGTAACCGAGACAACCTTTCCCACGTTGGGGAGATGAACCATAAGGTCCACGTGGTTTACTCCTGTTGATATTCTGGAGGTTTGTTCATACATTGCTCCGAGCCTGATTTAGATAGACGCATGGAGGAATTTGGACTTCATGAATTTCATGAAACGATTAAAACAAAATACCCAAAAGCCCCTTTGTAAAAACCTTTGACTTAAAATTAAACAGGTTTTTGAACCTGGCTTCATCCGTCGTTCACATTTCCAGACTGGAGAAGTTCACATAACTGGAGAAAACATAGTTTTCACTTTTATTCTGGAGGTTTGGACAGAGACGGGTTTGATTTTGATCATTTACCGCCTGATTTATTGGATGTTTTATTCTTAAAATACTGAAAAAATGATACAAATCCAAACAATTTCAGTGGGAAAGATTATTCCCACGTGGAATACACTGAAGATAGTCACCAGTATTCCCAGGACTGGACATCCCAGCAAATTAACCCCAAATTCAGAGCGTGCAACAATCCCAGAAGCCTGTACAGGCCTCGTTCAGCATGGCAAAGGTCAAAGTTCATCTCACCGCGATTAGAAAAAGCCTGAATGAGTTCTGCTGTCACAGTGTTTGGAAGCAGAATTAATGTTTTTTTACGCTGTTCGCCAAAAGTTAACCTTCTGTTTTAGTATTTGCTCAATCTTCCCGGGGCTTCTGCAGCCCGCGGCCCTGCCCACCATCAGTCAGCATCGAGCCACACATGAAACGCAGTCTGAAAATGTAGTGCAGCACCATCAGCTTTGTATCTAGCGACCTGTCAGAGTCAATATAAAAACCCATCTGCTGCTGCCTCCTCCGCACTGAACACACAGGAGACAGTTAGCTTTACACATGTACCGTCGTAAACTGACAAACAGAGGTCAGACTGTTAACCCGCCTGTGTTTACGCCGCGTGCTCCACATGCATGTGACTGTAAAGGTAATTAACAGCGAGACTGGCTGCTGATTAAAGAGAGAAGTGCGACTCGTGGGAGTGGAGGCTAAGTGAGAATTCTAATGTTGGTGATGCTAACAAGGAGCGCGTGCGGTAGGAGGGGAAGAGGAGCGGATAAATGGGCGGAGGGGCCTCGCTTGGGATGGGTTTAATCGTAAATCAATGGCAAACGGAGGGAGCAGAGAAAAAAGGGAGGGAACAGGGGATTTAATGCGGGAATTCGGATCTTATCTGGATGTTTTGGCAACATCGTCTTCCCAGCCTCGTGCCAATAACACCCAAAGAAATCAATTAAAGTGAAAAGAGGAGCTACAGGAAACTGGTACACACTGTTCCGCTCGTGTCTCGGCTGTCTGCTGCTAACCCGAGCTGCTGATAATGAGTCCAATTGATCGGAGCGAAGCTGCACACCGATCGAAAACGATTCTTCTGATCCAAACGACAAAATTTCATTCAATTTAATTCAGCTTTCAGTCTTTTACAGAATCCTTTTACAGGACCCACCACGTTTTCAGGATAGCAGAGAATAAGAGTGCTACTGAACATTTTCTAGGATAATTTATAATAGAACTAAGAATTTCCTTTATTTGAACATACACATGCAGAAGAACAGGCACAGGTGAGTTTCAATTTTCTAGCAAAATAAGAAAACCCAGACAAGAAGCAATTTTCCATCATTTCTGTACAGATTTGAAGACTTTTATAAATCTTTAGAAGAGAAAAAAAATGTGTGGGAGTATTAATACAAATGCAGCCAGAGCTAAAGAACAGTTCACTAACACTAACAACATTTCTGTAAAAACACAGCTCAATCCAAGGATTTCAAATGAAGGAATTTTCTGTGTGAACTTATTGACCAGGACACTTTCACTTTTTGTTTTGTTTCTCTAATCGAGCCACTCTTGTTCCTACATTAGGAACTAAACTTTGGGAAGCATATTGCTGTGTGGCAGGCGGCGTTTGGACTCCGGACACCAAACTTAGCTTTACTGACGGTAACTCACAGGAAAAAAACAAATCAAACAAAACACACGCGGTGCAGAGGAAACACAGCTGGAGACAAATAACCTAATCGGTCACAGCAAGAAGTCAAAGTAGAGAAGAAAAAAAGCAGGAAACACGCTGTGAGGATCAACCAAATAAAATCAGAAATATGACAATAATTAACAGAAAGGCTCTAAATGATCCCCAAACCCCCAAAAACTAATAATAAACAAAACCACAAGTAGAGAACTTTGGGAACTGACAGTCTGCTGCTTTTTGAGGTCATTTTTATGCTATGTCACTGTTAGGACCACCCTTAACTTGATATAAATCAGTATGAACATGGCTTCTCTAAAGACCCTGCACGCGATTACGGTAGTGCGGACTTATGTCAGGTAGAGCTTCTTTTGCTAAAGTTAATTATTTAAATTGGTGACTTTATATTTACAATTTCAATGTATGGCTGCACTGATAGGGTTAAAAAACAGCAATAATAACGAATAATTTCCTAAAAGATAGAGTTTGCAAAATAAAAGTTCTGTCCTCGGCTGGTTTCGCCCCAGCGTCTGTCTTTTTTCGGTCTTTTAGTTGCTGGAAACTCATAGATATGCACGGTATTGTCCTGTATCGCTGCCTAGTTGCGCCAGTTGTGACAATAACCGGTCCTCTTCAGGACTTTTGATGAGGACATTATTATCTTTGTATATAAAACATGGCTCACACACCTCTTCAGGTCTCAGTGGTAGCATTTTGCCTCTCTGTCTATGACAGCGGTCCCCAACCCCCGGGCCATGGAACGGTACCGGTCCGTGAGATGTTTGTTACCAGGCCGCGAGAGTTAAGGTGAAATTTATGGTTTTCAGGATGGTTTTATTTTGTTGTATTTATCTGCAACACCCTAAAAAGCCAGTCCATGAAAATATTGTCTGACATAAACGAGTCCATGGCGTAAAAAAGGTCGGGGACCGCTGGTCTGTGAGACCAGGCTGTAAACATGATTATTTCTGCTGGACATGAGAGCTTATGGCGACTGTCACTGTTAGTGCCTCTAGTGGACATTAGAGGTACTGCAGTTTTAGGCACTTGAAGATACGGGCTTTTTTTCCTGCTTGCTGTTTGTTAGGTCTGAGAAAAAATAATGGCTTTAGGTTAAAAACATGCAAATTATACCAGCAAACCCTATCGTAGTGTGTAAGGTGGTATTGGAGACAAGCAAACCAAGAGCAGTGCTGCTACTATTATTTTCAGCATCAACAGCTCCATCTGTCTGATTAACGGTGCTTAAAATCTCTCAAGGAACTAGACAATAAAAATATACAACGCCTTAAAAAACAACATTCTGTCATTACAACGTCAGTCTAATGAATCCTAACCACACAGAACAACTCCACACCTCCCAGCTAAACCAGTTAACACATCACTTAACAGATGGGCCCGAATATAACCGGCCACTTCTTGTCAGCAGCATTTAATGTCTGAAATTGCTGAACCAGAGGAGACCAAACAAAGATTTCTTTGCAGAGGGAAGATCAAGAAAAACAGAGCTATCCCAGAACAAACAGCACAGATGGAAGATCCAACACACCAACCTGAGTCTGTGTGTGTGCCAGCGCATACAGTATGTGCTGCTTTTATATAAGTCCAGATTGCAGCCAGCCTCACGATCACATAGAGACGTAATTACCCAGTAGGATCAGCAGCTTTTTAAATAGATGTTCAATTATTAACGATCTTAAGGTTTATTAAAATGGGAGCCGCTCAGCGGAAAGGACAGGAATGCAGAAAAACATCCCTTTTACTACACGAAGCACGGAGCATTTTATTTCCCAGAAACAAAATCCGTCTTCAAAGGTGAACTCGGGTGCCAAGAGAAACAGCTTTTTCCTGCTGTAATCGTTCGTCATGTGTCTCTGTACAGCTCGCCTCTCGAAGATGCTTTTACTGAAAGTCGGGTCCATTCTTTGAGTGATTCACCCGGCACTGGGATACAAAACAGGAAAACAGTTCGAAGAGCACAGTGAGGAGACAATTAGCCAATCACCTGCCTGGGTTGAGACTGGGGTGGCTATCAGGTGACTTTAGTGACAGTGGAGACATGGATGTACTTTTCCAGCATGTTCAGGGTTAAAATACCTCTGAGGATTTTTTTTGGGGTACAAATCATACAAATGCCAACATGCTCCAGCATTTTGACATGGTTGTGTGCAGAACAATCCAGAAACCTCACCTGGAAACTGTCCAGGAGGTTCTCCTTGGTTAGCATTTCCACATCGTTTCTGCTGTTGTGACCAAATCTACCACTCTGATCCGCAACCGACTACGGACTGAGCAGAAGTCCTGAAAGACCTGGAAAGACTCATTCAGCATGAAGGTGTCCTCAAAATCCATGAGCGTTTCCCTCCCTGAAATTCACGCTGTACTCTGGACATCTTGAAGTTTCTCAGGAAGCTTTAAGAACTTGTCGTCTTTAGCTTTTTCCCTAAAAATGCAGCGGCTTGTTGGTTTTAGTGTCAGGCAATGAAAGGACGGATGACGGCTTGAACACCACAGAGTTCCCTGAGAGTGTTTGTCTTAGATGTCCTTTACTCTTAGTACTAAACATCGAGCTGACATGCCAGGTCTGATACCAGGTCTGATACAACTGCTCATCATACATGTGAAGAATCTCCACCAGCGTAAATTTATTCACTCTAACACATTCTTACAGGTGTGTTCTTACAGGTGTGTTCTTACAGGTGTGTTCTTACAGGTGTGTTCTTACAGGTATGACTGTCAACATAGAGAAAGTAACGTATAAGAATTAGAAGGAATATCATCTGGCGATGAACTCCAGGGGTGGCAGAGGACAGCCAGTGATGTTTAGGGTGGTGTTAATGACCATCTGTACAGCCTTCTTGTTCTCCGTCGTGGCCCTTTAGTACCAAACACCAGGCAGGAGGAGAGCACGCTCTCCACTGAGGAGCGGTAGGAGGCCAGCAGCAGCTTCTGGTCCAGGTTATTCTTCCTGAGGATACGGAAGAAGTGCAGCGCTGCTGGGCCTTCTTTACCAGGGCGATGTTGTTGTCCATGTGTCCAGTGTGAGATCAGTGGAGACTTAATGCAGCATGTTTTTAGATGGAGGTAAAAAACAGACGTCCTTCTGAAAACCTTAGTGAACCGCGGCACAAAAAAAATGTATTGCAAAAGTTTGCAATGAACTTGTTATGTTGTGCGTTTTGAAATGGCTGACTCAGAGACGGGGACCAGGTCTGCGACCATCCGAGCTCAGCTGAGGTCTCCAAAGCCACTTTGGTGCATGGAGTTGGCGCTAAAGTGGCAATAAGATGCAGTCTGCTATCAATTTAAGATCGAATGGGCTCTAGTTTGCAATTACAGGAAATCTGTTTGTGATAATACGACGATTAACTGTGATAAATCAGCAGAAATCACAAATCTGTTACCGTCTGCTTACATGGAAATTCATTTAACATAGTAGGCTGAGGTCTGCTGGTGATCTGCTGCATGAGATGTCCTTGAAAGGAAAAAACACATGAGCTTACTTGACAGGGTTTTCTTACACTGCAGTAGTTTTCTCCCACCCACAGGGAGGTCAGAGGTCAGCAAATACAGAGCCGGTGGGTGTTCGGTATTTTGCTTAAAGGCATTTCTCTTAGCCCAGGGATTGAAGGACAGAAGGCTGCACAGTGGAGACAAAGCAGCTGCCTGAAAACACTGCAGCTAATAAAGATGAGAGAGAATCTGACGGTGATTATCTGTCTGCAGGGAGGAGAGTTATTTATATGCAATCTATAGCAAAAGAAAGGCCGGGTACATCGGTGCCATGAATAAAAGTGTTAATTAGTAACTTGAAAGCCAGCAGCAAACACAGTTTATTCCGGAAACACACAGTCATTTATCTGATTGTCCACCTCGTGTTTTGGACATTTTCGCAGCCAATTTTGTTCAATGAAAGTGTCAGCGCGTGTTTATTTTTTCTACTTATTCTCACAGCTCGGTGTGCAACAATGATAGATAAGATATGTGACGAATGAAGACAAGGGAAGCTCGAAAACAGTCAAACCGACATTGAGAACAAAGATTTATGTTCCTGTGCAGAACCGTAACTGCAGTTGAAGGCCTGAGTCCAACCGTTCACTGATATGATCCATAAAGTTTTTTAATGTAGAGACCAAGAGACTTTTTTAGGCTGCAGAGCGAAACAGATCAGGATGTTTTCAACAGCTGTCCTTTCTTACATGTTGACGTCCTCATCTGCGCAGCGGGGCTGCAGGTTCAAGTCCGATTCAGCTGCGCCACGCCTTCGTGTTCTCACCTGCACCCCCATCAGGTGACGTCGTCAAAGTTTCTTCAGCCAACCAGTAAAAATGTCTTTAAATCGCATTTGCAGTGTTTATGTTCAGACCTCCGTGGTTCACGTTCTTATTAGCCAGGCGGCTGTTGTGGCTGTTTTTATTCAGGCTGGTTTCTTCACCTTGTTCTGGGCTGCTACAGTGCTGTGCAAAAGTAACTGCTCCTTAAGCCTAAAAACTGGATGCAGCAGCAGCTGCAGCTACGTGCATCGTTCACATGTCTGTTTCAAAGTGAGGAAGTGTCTGCGGATTACCTGCAGTAAAGAGAGGAAGAGCTGTTTTATCATTTTTCATGATTTAGTATCCTGAGCAGTGAGGACTGACTTATTTTATATCAAATCTGTTGGAGCAGTAACAGAAATCAAAGAGACTAATATCCCAAAATATCTGCACGGCAACAACAGCAAGACCTGTTAACTAACATTAGATAATGATGAGCTCCTTTTATACATGTTTAAGGCCACGTCCACACGTACACGGGGATATTTGTGTTGATGTGTTTGGGCCTTTGATCCACACGTGAATGGCATTTTAGATCACTGAAAACTGAGATTTAGTCATGCAACATCAAAGGCGCGCGCCTTTTTTGACTTCACTCTGTGCACCACGTTATTGTTTATGTGAGATGAATTTCTACAATGATGGATAGAGGCCAAATGCTGTTGCTGTTAATCTTACTATCTGCAGTTACTGTCCTTCCATTTAGAAAGACTGCGGCTGTGTCCCAATTCAGGGGCCGTGTCCTTGGTAGGACCCGGCCTTCGCGGTCTACGTGGGCCGTGTCCTCCAAAGACCGTAAAGGCCAGAAGTGGGAGGCTGTGAAGTTGGACGGTCTAGCCTTCACATTTACATCATCGCTGTCTCGGTAGAGTTTAATAAACTCAGTCTTCTGCTCCTTGCTCCCTAAAACATAACAGGACACTGGAGTAAATTCTTGACCATCTCACATTTCTGTTAAATCAGTTTTCTATTTGATGTTTATTCAGCTGTGTGAAACCTACAACTTTAATCTCCTCTGCTTATTTCCCTGCTCCAACGTCTTATTTTCCCTATTCCCTATTTTTCTTATTATTGGACTTCCCTAGAGTAGCTTTGCATGAGTAACATTTCCAAAAATGTATTTTTTATTATTCATCTTGTACCGGGTTTTAATTTGATTAATATGCCTGAAATACATTTTTAGAAATTGGATTTTATGCCTTTTGTTGGTTGGTATATACTAAACAGAGGAAACAGAGTGGTTGGAGGCTGCGACATGACCAAAATTTATTGCGACCGTGTGCAATGAACCCCTTTAAAGCCCACATTATGGCTTTAAAGGGGTTGCTTCGGTGACAGGGCCCACGTTCAGGAACACTGATGAAACCAGCCATCTTCTTCAGACTGACTGCAACATTTAAGTTAAAGTGTCAGAAATCGGAGGCAGATTGTTTGGAGACAGGTTGCCTCTCAGCAGGCGACCTGTGCATTCGTCTTGCCAGGAAGTTGCGCGTCAACCTCTGGGTGAGCTGTTTGTCACCAGCACCGTGACTTCACCACTATGATCAGTTTTCAATAGCAGAAAAAATAAAATCAGTGTAATCAGCAGGCAGTCAGTGACAGTCTTTGTCCACTCTGACGTGACACAATCGTTTGCTCTCCTCTGTCCAGTTTTTGCTGTTGACTAAAAAACTTTCATCTGCAAAATACTATACTATCTATATAAAAAAATGTAAGCAAGACATTTCCAGGAACAGCAGCTCAGAGGAGGGTGTTAGCAGCGGGCTGCGTATAGCCGTGTGTATCAGCGAGTCCTGAATAAAACATTGGAAACTGGGACCACTTTATGAAACGTCTGCCACATTAGGACGGCCGAGCCCTAAGAGCTGTGGCCCCTGGCTTCTACCCCTGCCGTATAAGAAATGCATAAATATTTCACATTTGGGCTGCTTTAATCCATTCGCCAAATGTCAATACTCAGCACTTAAAAAAAGTGCCCAGGCCTGCAGTCCCACCGGGTTAAACAGAGCAGCTCCCAGGTCTGTATGCAGGTCGTATAATGCATTACTAAATACTTTTATCAACAGTGGGAGGGTCTTTCTCCCTCTAAGTGCTGCACTGGCAAAGAGTGAGCAGGAATAGGTTCCACGGATGGATCGCGCCAACCGTTCGCTCAGCAGAAATCACTTCTATTCCCGGCGAAGAAAAATAATGCTCAGAGTACAATCTCTGATTTCTGAGGTCGTGACATTTCAGCTCTGAGCGACGCCTTCAGCTCAGGGAGAAAACTTCCAGCGAGCTTTAACCACTTCATTGTCTCTATAGTGAGTATGCATTGATCCTACACGTCTGTTAGCTAAACATGAGAAACTATTAAAGGCCCGCCACAGCAGAAAACGCCTCTTTAATCAAAGTTTAAACCCGGGACGAGAAACATTAGTCATGCCATTAACTGTGTAAAGCTACAGGTGCCTAAATTTATGAAAGGCAGCATTTACACTTGTCCACAAAAAGCTGCTTTATTCTAGAATTCAAAGGAAGAATTTCCTTTATTTATCAAAGAGATGGAATATTAAAAAAAGTATTACACAAAGACCTAACAAGCATTACATTTCAATCCAACCTCTGAAACAGTATGTTTATATTTACATGGCACATATGATGAGAACAACCTAAAACTAATGACGAAACTGAGTCGGTGCAGGTTCAACTCCTACCCTTGGCCCTTCAGCTTTTATTTTTTTCAACCTGTAAAGCTGCTACGCATCATTCAAATTGTAATTTGTAAATTTGTATTGGTACTTTTACCTCCTAGTCCTAAAGAGCATTTTTATTTTCTTACTCTTCTTATATTTATTGTTTGTTTTTTGTTTTTTTGCACTGACTTAACTGGAGCCTGTTCATCGCATCTCCACTATATACTGTACTGTATATAGTGAAGATGACAATAAAGTTTACTTTGACTTTGATAAAACAAAAAAGAGTAAATCCAACATAAAAAATCCTCAGTTATAGTCTCTGTCCATACGTTTAAATCTGAAAACATGATTACATCTCTGGAGGCTCTGCTTCAGTTACTGAGACAACCAATCAAAGAGTTTAAAAGGGGGAGGGGCTAAAACACCAAACCCACAGGTCAAGATGGATTACTTTGAACAGTGATTGGTGGAAAGTCCAAGTGTGTAAATGAGCAGGACATTCACACTTTAACACCAGTGAAATTAGGGATGCCTTCCATACGTCACTGCATTCCATAAAGACTCAACAGTGAATCGCCACCAGCTCCTCTTTTTCCTCTTTTAATAAAAACTAAAACCATAACCATCTTTAAACTGTCACATGATGAAAGGCGGCACCGCTCTGTTCTCCATTTTATGTAACTGTGTTTGTGCAGGAAGGGGAAATGAAAGAAGTCACTGCAGGCTTTTAGAGTTAAGTAATAAGAGGGAAATGAGTGTGTGAGCACTGCCGAGGTAAACAGGAGAAATTAAATTAGCGTACGGCGGCGTCTCCCGAGAGCACGGTCTCCAACCAAAAGAGAAAACATCCACTATTAAACACTCCATTTAACATTCCGACCACACTCGCTTCATTAGCATAGAACTTGGTTCTGTTGTTACCTAAATACTATACATGAATCTGATGTTTCCATGTCTGTGAAGAGGCATTTACATAATCCTGTAAGGTTAGATACAGTACAGCAGCTCCCTGTCGTCTCTCGGCGATGCACGCCCGCAAGCGCTTTAATGAGTCGCATAAGAGCAAAACAGAGACGAGTAAGGAATGATCGCAGTTTGAAGTGAGCCATGTAAGGATACGCAAATGAGAAGATGTAAAGGTAAAAAAAAAAGAAAAAAAAGTGTCCAATACAGCCTAATTACACATTGACTGAAAGTGCTTGAACGGCACATTCATTCGTTCCAATGTTGTTGCCGTGACAGCTCGGCGTTAGCTGCGAGAGCTGCTGCACACAGATGGATGCTGACAGAGAGAAGCTCCACCGGGCAATGACTGCACGGAAACATTTTCCTGCTTTGGATCCATCTGTCAGTAAGATTCAGGATTATTAAAGTCATGTATTTTTTTAATTTTTAGATTAGTTTTCATTTTTTACAACATAAACACTCACTAAACACTAAACATCTGCACCAGTGCCTCGCTCCTGCTGACCGTGTGGGAAAATCAGACTACATTTGAAGTACACGATTTCACTTCAGGTAGTGATGTGTTTCATTTAGGTTAACTTTTTTTTTCATACAAAGTAACGGCCATACAATGTGTCAAACTTTAGCGATAACGCCAATACATCACCGACTCCCGGTGCAGGCCCTGGCCCCTGTGTGGGCTGTGAAGGTACTGCAAGTGCTCATTTATGACTTAAAAAGATAATATTAACATAAAATATGTACCTATTTATTTGCCCTGCTCTGCACCTGGTCTTTTGCACAGGTTGCCTCCCACTAGGCTATGCAATTTTGGAAAACATTCAATTAAAAATCTTATTTAGAATATTCATCTAGTTGACATTAAATCCACTGCAGTTCAGTTTAACTGAATTTTATTCATAAAGCACCAATTCATAACAACTACCACCTCAAGATGCTTCATAGTGAAAGGTGGAGATAAAATCTGGTGACAGTGGAAAGGAAAAACTCTCTTTTAAGAGGATGAAACCTCGGGAAGAACCAGACTCGGGGAGGGGCGGCCCTCTGCTGTGACTGGTTGGAGGATGCAGTGAACAAGACGATTAGACGATTCGATGGAAGCCTTTGACCACAAATCTGTTTTTGCAGTTTTTTTGATTTGGGAATTCAAAAAAACAAGAAATCCAATAAAAACGTGGCTATGTTAACGGCAACCCTAGATAAGTAACATAATTAATTTAATGCTCACTTTAATAACTTGATTTTTAGGAGACATCAATTCTATCATGCAAAACAAAGTGCTTAAGGTTTTACAAAGAGCATGGGATAAAGAAACGAGGAAGGGGAATAAGTGACAGAGAAACATTCAGTTCTGCAAACCTGAACGCACACAGAGTGCCACAAACAAGCTAATATATGCATGAAGTGTCATAGCTCGTCCTCATCAGCAGCCGGCTGCTCGAGCTCATACTGACAGCTTCATCTACTGTTGTACACTCAACTGTGGCTTCTGCACTCAAGGTCACAAATTAATCAAAACATCAATACGTGCAGTCGACATAGGCAAAGCTCGCTGTAGACCTGTCACCTGTACCGACAACGTTGATTCAGCGTCTCATGAATTATGCAGAAAGCGGCGCAGGAGTCGCAGCACAAGACCTGCGGCAAGCTTGCACGACAGATAGTTCTGGTGGGTCTACAACACCTCGAGGTTGTGCGCATCAGCTGTGGTTGCCTGCATCGTGTTTTTGTGTGTGGGTGATTTGATAAGTGTGCGCAGCTGCATTGTTCACAGCAGAGGAGAGGTTCAGGGGGCGGCGAGAATCTGTTAATTACAACACAGGGTAAAGAAGCGAGGACTTGCAATGTTTTGCCTCTTGAAATAACATTTTTAAGTATCATCTCAGAGCTCCATGTTTTAGCTGAATGAAAGGAAAAATAAAAACTTCATCTTGTCTGCCTGTCACCCATCGGGTGTGGAAATGTGCTCATTTAAACCTATCAAAAAATACACGTAACAACAGCCACCAGGTCAACTCATTGAAAGTTGAGGTTTGTCTAATATCCTCCCACGTTATTGTATTTTGGAAGCTTTTAATTGAGAAACTGTAATGTAACTGTAATTTGAAGTAGTAATCCCAGGCAGGGTTTCTCAATACAGCAGTGTGTTATATTGGACTCTCTCTCTCTCTCTCCCCAGATGGAAACTGACACCAGTGACAGCGACGGAGGATAATAATGATGGAAGGCAGAGTGATTCGTCCCCAGCCAGAGCGTCAGCATTCCTCCACCGCCCCTCTTCTTCTCAGCGCCGCTCCCTAAAGGACGCGTCGACCTTGACACATCCCAGCGTGCGTGACAACCTGGCACACACCCAGCTGAAAGGTTGCCTCTCTTTGCCAAGAGCGGGAAGACTACAGGGCCAAAGCTTCAGGGACCAGGCGTCAGCAGAAATCCGCTCTGTCTTGCTGGAGTAACAAATGAGCTTTTATTTGTGAAGTTAACACCGCTAACAGCTGACTCCATAAGGGCCAATTACTGGCTGAAGGGAATACAGGGCCAAGATGAAGGAGGCAGCAGTTGTGGCTTGTTTGCTGGCTGAGCTGTCTCTCGCTGCTTTTGTTCTGGCCTCCGAGGGGGCCGCTCATTGCCCCGCATTGTGTCGATGTGAGATACGACCCTGGTTCTCTCCCAGCTCTATGTACACCGAGGCTACCACCGTGGACTGTAATGACTTGGGCCTGTCAGTGCTACCGCAGGGACTCCCCTCAGAAACACAGGTACTGCTGCTGCAGACAAACAACATTGTTAATGTGGAGAAAAGTTTGGATTACTTGGCCAACATCACTGAAATTGACTTGTCCCAGAATAACATTTCCTCAGTGAGCGATATTCATCTGGGGTCTCTCCCCCAGCTGCTGTCACTCCACATGGAGGAGAACTGGGTTCAGGAGCTTTCTGACAGCTGCCTCGCTTCCCTCCCAAACCTCCAGGAGTTCTACATCAACCACAACCTGATTTTCTCCATTAGCTCCGAGGCTTTTCAAAGCCTGGGCAGGCTGCTGAGGCTCCATCTCAATTCTAATCGACTGACAAGCATCAACAGCCAGTGGTTCCAGCCTCTCCCCAATCTGGAGATACTGATGCTGGGAGAAAACCCCATCCTTCACCTGTCAGACATGAACTTTAAGCCCTTGGCAAACCTCCGAAGCCTCGTGCTTGCCAGGATGAATTTGACTGAAATTCCAGATAACACTCTGGTCGGGCTCGACAATTTGGAGAGCATCTCATTTTTTGACAACCTGCTTAATCAAGTACCCCGAGCAGCTCTGACAAGAGTTCAGAACCTTAAGTTTCTGGATTTGAACAAGAATCCAATTGAGAGAATCCAGAGAGGTGATTTTATGGACATGTTGCACCTCAAAGAGCTTGGCATCAACAGCATGCCTCAGCTTGTCTCCATCGACAGTTTTGCCTTGAACAACCTGCCGGAGCTGACAAAAATCGAGGCCACAAACAATCCCAGGCTGTCCTACATCCACCCTCGCGCCTTCCACAAGCTCCCCAGACTGGAGACTCTGATGCTGAACAGCAACTCGCTGAGTGGACTTCATCGCAGTACCGTGGAGTCACTGCCCAACCTGCGAGAGGTGAGCCTGCACAGCAACCCGATCCGCTGTGACTGTGTCATCCGCTGGGTCAACATGAACAGGACCACCGTTCGCTTCATGGAGCCCGACTCTCTGTTCTGCATGGAACCTCCAGAGTACCAAGGGCAGCATGTCCGAAAGGTGCACTTCAGAGAGATGACAGAGATCTGCCTTCCCCTGATCTCACCTGGGAGCCTCCCGGCTCGAGTTGAGATCGGCAAAGAGAGCTCAGTGTCACTGCATTGTCGGGCATTTGGAGAACCAGAGCCCGAGATCTACTGGGTGACACCATCAGGTGTCAGGGTCATACCTGGCAGCATTTCTAGTAAGTACTACATGCACCCAGAGGGAACTTTTGACATTTACGATGCCACGGAGCAGGAAGCTGGCTCGTACACCTGCGTCGCCCACAATCTCGTCGGGGCAGACCTAAAGTCTGTGCTAGTTTCAGTGAACGGATACACTGCCCTGCCTTCGAAACAACTTTTACATGTATATATCATGTCTGTCCAGTCTTATTCTGTCATTGTTTCGTGGGAAAGCACAGGTGCTTTGCTTTCACAACTAAACTGGTCCATTTTAGCAGAGGGCCGCCACCTCTTGATGCCATTTACAGCCAGGCTTCCTGCTGATGTCAAAGAGTATCACATCAAGCAGCTACAGCCATCCACTCGCTACCAGGTTTGTGTTGAGGTGGTGTCAGCGCAGCCTGGATACAGCAGGGACTGTGTCAATGTGACCACAAAGGAGATAGCGGTCCCGAGAGAGATGACCCACAAATGGGACAGTGTGGTGATGGCTGCTTTTGCTGCGTTTTTTATCGTGGTTGCCGTGGCTTGCTCTGTCGTCTATACGTCTCTCTACAGCCAGGTGTTTTACAGGAAATTAATGGCTGACCAAGCTGAAACGCTGCTGATTGCCAGCACTCGTTCCTCGTCTTCTTCTTTCCTTGAGTTTGGTGAATCTGGGATCAAGGTGACAGCAACTGTAATAGACTTAACGGATGACTCTGTGTAAGACACGTCCTTGTATGTAACAGTGCTTTGGGATTAAGTGAGGATGTAGAGTGAGGGACACTACACAGTTTATGAACCCTCTTTCCACAAGTGGACTTCAGCAGCGGATAAATCATACAGTCTTGCGTGACTGCTAAAAACTATTTTCTATCTGAAATTGTGTCATTATAGCTTAATAAGGCAGATATCTTGACTATAATCCACACGGCTACTGGTCATTCATGCAGTGCAACCAGAGTAAAGCACAGCACAGGAACTCTTCTCGTCTTAAATACCTTGTTAAAGCAGCTTTGATGTCTGCAGAAAGCATTTTCTTTGCTGTGTTACATTAAGCAAAGATAGTTTATAATGGCAGAAAGAAACTTGTTAGCCTAGTGTACAATAAAACTGATTATAATGTAAACAATTTTATGAAGAAATACATTTTTCATTAAACCTGTTTAGTGTCATACCTCCAATCTTTTCTCTTGAAATTTAGACACAAAAAAATACCATGTGTGCGCTGCCATGAAATCATTCAAACACTACTTTGTGTGGATGACGTTTGTGACGTTTGTGAGGTCTGTAGGAGACAAACACAATTACAGGGATTGCCCTTCAAGGCAGACACTTTAACGCTGTTAGGGAAATGCAATGCAATCTCAACAGCACGACAAGAGAGATGGTTTGTTTGTGTGTAAGCATGTGTGTATGCACCTTAATGACTGTGTGTGTAAAGTGCGAGGGCATTGGCAAACCCATTGACTTTGAATTGCATTATATTCTCTTTCATTAAAAATCCAATATGGATTCCCAGAACAAACCTCAGCACAGTGATGAATCGGCGTCATGCACAAACTGATAGGAGGCATTTATCAGCGGGACTCAGTCATAGATCAACCGAGTTTCAGCGCCTTGGACAGGGCTTTTAGAGTGTGCCCATTTGTCACCGCCACAGGAGCTAAAATATGACCCATTAGAGGCAGGTAGTGAGTAGGTCAGCAAGAACGTGGCGCCCAAGCCAGCCCGTTCCCGGCACGACCCTGGAGAGATACCACCGCCGTCGTAGGAACAGCTCAGCAACTATCAGGCAGGTTTGTAAAGTGCTCAACACTGACTACAGGGGAGGGGTGAGCTCAAGCACCCTGGAAAAAGTAGTTTCAGAGGAAAAAGGGGAAAAAGGCGGATGACGAGCCGTGCTCTTTAAACCAGATGTGGTTTTGCACAACAAGCTCCTGTATTTGGGACGATAAGATAAAGTCGAGTTTAATTTCATGCACACCTGCAAGTCATGAGTTGTTCTTTGAATTGTTTTGTCTGTGGAAGGTATGTAGGATGACATTTTTGGTTGCAATAGGCTCCCCTTTGATATGGTTTGCCTCCGTGGCATTCTCAGAAAGTCCATGCGGTGGACCTGCCTCTCGCTCAGCTCCAGCACTCTTCCAAAGTGAGACAAGTTTCTTTCAGAAGTGATGTTTTTTTTATTTTTTATTATTATTCTCAGCATGTTAGTATTAAACATCTTCGTCAGAATCGGACCGAAGGCCGTTAACTACCGCGATCTAGCTGAAGCTGTTAGACAGGCAGCTTTGGGAACAGTTTCTGTGGGTTGTTACTCGGTCTTTTCTCCAACTTGTGGGTCATGCTGGTGGTTAGTTATGTTTTTCTCCTCCCACTCACACATTATGTCCTTCTCACTACCAGTTACAGCCTTTCATGTGTCACGCTATAATAATTCCCACCATCTGGCAACTGCCTGCATACAAAAACTGGGTTCCTTTTGAGCAAGTCACTGATACTAAATTAAAAATGCATTCATTACTTTGGTCCTGCATGCACAGATGAATTCTGCAGCACAAAATCCCAAGGCACACCTGGACCTGCACACCATTTGGGAACCACTGTATTATAGTCTCCTGCTTCAGTGCAGCATGGTGAAAGGTATTGTGGGTATGGGTATTTAAAAGAGCAGCTGCAGGAGAAAGGAAGGATTTAAAAAAAGAAGATGGCAGGTCATTTAGAAGCTTTTCATTTTCCTCCCTTCACCTGCTGGGTTCAGCTGTGGTTCACTCCTCACTAAGAGGAGCGATATGTCAACATATAATCCTCACAACCAAACCAAATAAAAAAAGGAAGCATCTCAGTGTTTTTAAACGCTGTCAGAGATAAAAAAGAAATGCCAATGCACAATGCTAAGAAAAAAAAAGCTCCAAGTGAGTAACAGCTCACTGCTGAGGGTGTGTGCACAATATGTTGTGGCAGATCCAGAGGGAACATCTTGGAACTAGAATAGCTTCACGGAGAGCATCCAACCCAACTGGCAGGTTAAATTAAATCCTCAGGTCCTGGTGACACCGAAACCAGGACTCCACACAAACCAGTAGAACGGCAGAAAACCTCACTAGGACTGTGAATGCTTAAGCTGATTCTAGCGGAGGTTGTTTTCTACCCAGAAGATAGAGAAAATGGAGCTAAATCTGACAACACCACAAAAACCTAACAGGTTGATAGCTACCTCCTCTTGTTCTGCTTTTCCATACAAAAGGTCGCCGATGTAAAGCCATTTCTTTTTCCACAGTTTAAAACAATCAAATATTGTTGGTGGAGTTTCTTCAGTGCATGGAAATCATGTCAGACAGAGTCAGTGGGACTGACAGCAGTGGACCCGACTTGGGGATGAGCCATTTCGTGGCGCTTTTCCGCTGATGTTTTTGCAGAAATGTCTGTGTTAAAGTCACGAACTGGTCCTAGTTTAGGCAGTCAGCACCTTATTGGTTGAAAAGCTGTACCGAAGCCGTTTCAGCAACAGTACTAAAGTGAAACTTTATTCAGAGAAGTAGAAAAAAAAATGCCACGTGTTCACTAGAATCTAAATGTTTGGACAATAAGGAGAAGCCACATGCTCTGTACATTTCACTGCAATCAAAGTATTCATTTATCCTCTTTGGAAAGTTGCTCTGAAGTGTGGTAACATTCAAGGATGTCAGGGCATCACAGAAAATAGTTTTTCCTTTGAAATATGTTACATGCTGGCCTGATTTTGATCCTTGCCTAGAGCTTGTGCTGCATTCAGAATAATAAGGTGCATCATGTGGAACGTCTAAATGTGCTCAGTGAACTTCAATCTCCCCACTAGATTATATTATTTTTGTGTCAAATGGAAATTTTGCCCTCATGGCGAAGCTAAAGTAATGGACAGAAATCACAAAAACATTCAGGATCATCCTCTGGTGATCATCGGGTTCTTTATTTTATTCCAATTTATTCTAAAGAAAAGGCTGGAGGAAGGGAAAGCTGGGGTAAGATACTAGATCTCTATTTATTGTAATAGTCTATATATCACTATAAACCATATATACCATGAACATGAAGTAAAAATTCAACTTTGGTGAGCACCACTTTATTTTTTTTAATCTATCTCCGTCAGTCCAAGGCGACACCCTTGCTTGCTGGAGCATTCTTACAGAGATCCTGCAGTTTGACGAATAGTACAAAGGTGCAGTTGGCGAGGCCGCGACGGGCCGCGATTTCAGTCGATGTGGTAAAGAGATGAACATGAAATGTTCAAAGACTGACAAACAAGAAGACGCACAGCAAGACAGTCTACGGAGACACGCTGCAAATACAATGAGAACAGGAAAAACAAGATCGGGCTGCCGAGCTTAATGAGCTCTGACTGCACGTTTAGTCCCAGCAGAATCATATCTGCAGCCGTTATATACGATTACATTACCAGTGTTTACCCACCCCCCCCATTTCATTTTCAGCTAATAATCCATGAAAAACATCTAACGATCTTAGCACAAGTGAACTAATACCTCTCATTACAACACTTCCGTTTTTAAAGTGTCCCATTTCTCCGCTCCGTGTTAGCAGGGAAAATAAAATTGGTGAGAGAGCAACACCATTTTTCTCATGAATTATTACCCCATTATAAACATTTGGTATTTAGGCCAGGCCTGCAGCTTTTTGCTTAGGGTAAGAATAAAAAAAGCCTCACATTTATCTAGCATTCCTCATGTAGAACCTCCTGGGTTTTAAGTAATTATTCTCCCGCTCATCGGCCCATTAGGCTAGAACAACATCGCTGACTTTGGGTGATCTTGGAGCATGAAGCTTTCTGAGCTTTCATTACTGCTTCGTGATGGCAGGTTGCAGATGGTGAGAGTGCACTTAACCTCTGCTGATAAACCAAACCAGATAGCACTCACTTACAAGACAAGGTTATATACAGTAGAGAGGCAGGAACCCATTCAGGTTGATTAATGACTCCACCTCTGACTTATTTTTTTTTGTTCTTGGCTCCGTGGTCGCCCTTTTTTAATCTTTTCCAGGAAATACTGACTCAGGACACACAGTTTCACTTTCACATGGAGACATACAGACTCGGCGGGAGCCGCCTGCGACGGTCGGCCCTGCGGCGATCGTCAACGAGCTGCTCTAATGCACACTTCTCCACTAAATGGCAGCCCGATTGGTGACAGTGACCCTGTATGTGGTATTTGTCATTGTGTTCTCATCACAGGGAATAAAATGGTGCGTTTCGGTCAGATACGCACAACACGTACTCTGGTCCCTTGACAAAGCCGGCACCATTGGAGGTGATGATTCATTGGGCACACCAGCGTGGACCAATGATCTTGAGAATCTCCCGTTCAGCACATCCCAAAGGTGCAGTAAACTCATCATCATGTTCAAGAAACCAGTGTGAGAGGATTCGAGCTTTATGAAGTGTTATTCAGCTGGAAGCAGCCATCAGAAGATGGTACACTGTGGCCATAGAGGGAGGGACGTGGTCAGAGACAGCACTCAGGTAGGCTATGGAGTTTAAATCAGCAGTCCCCAACCTTTTTTGCGCCACAGACCGGTTTAATGCCAGACAATCACACCAGCAGCAACCTGAAGTTTTGATAGATAGCAGCTTTGATTTATGCTTTCATGCTGTTCCGGCCAACCTCTGACCCTACTATCTGAACTTTGCAGCAGAAATGGAGCCTCATCAGATCAGGCAACGTTTTTACTTCTTCCAGTGTTCAGTTCTGGTGAGTCTACTTAAATGATAGCCTCAATTTTCTTTTCTTATCTGATAGCAGTGGTATCTTGGGTGGTCTTCTGCTGCTGTAGCCCATCAACTTCAAAGTTCACAGATGCTCTTCTGTATACTGTGATTGTAAGAAGTGGTTATTTGAGCTACTTGAAGCGCTCCGTCCATTCTTCTGTGTCGTCCGACATCAACGAGGGATTTTCACCCATAGGACTGCAGCTCGCTGCATATTTGCTCTCTTTCAGACTTGCTAAGTAAACTCTACAGACAGCTGTGTGGGAAAATCCCAGCAGTTTCAGTTTGCATGTACAAGAAAAGGCTTATTTGGGGCTGCGTGTCAATTCAGTGCTCACAGCCTGCATTAGCATTTATTTAACTGTGTTTCTGCCTGATTTATGACATTATGACATATTCATGAGGCTAGATCTTGTCGGAGGCAAACAGACCTTGCTTTAATTTTGTATTACTCGTTCCAGTGCAGAGAGACCTTTTCACACTCAACAGCTGCTATGTTGTATTTTATTATCTTTAGAAAAAGAAACCACACAAACTTTGCTACACGAGTTAGATAGTCTTACAACAAACCACAGTTCTGAGAGCACTTATGACTACTCAAAATAAAGTACATACTGTATACACAGACATATGGTCAGCGTTGTGTATGAACATTGTGAGCAGGGACTTCTGAGTCATTTTGAGGTGTCTTTAATAATAACTGTATTACTGCAGGGTCTTTACCTTACCATATGAAGCACATTCAGGCAACCGTTGCTGTGATTTGGTGCTGCATAAATAAAATTGAATTGAAGTGAGTGCTAAACTGTGTGAATAGTTTTGGAGCTAAGAACAGGATGGGACTGTTGTTTAATCTCACTAGGATGACTGAAGCTCTTAGAAGACTTAATGAAATCCCTGGAGTACGCCTGCTGGACGTGACAGGCTGTAGGCAGCACTATTTTACTAACATGGCTATGACTAAAGGTGGTTCAGGCAGTGCAGCTAGCAGTTTATGAGGATCTGAGAGAATTATCAACAAAACCAGATCGATTCTTACAGAAAGAAACTCACGTCAGAGTATCAAACACATCTGCGATAAATATGAAACGTCACAGTGAGCTGAAGAATCTGACCACTCATGGAATAACTGTTGAGTTACTGATAACAACAAGGAAGGTTAATTAATTAGCTCTTCGTTACATTACTTTTGGACCCATTTTTGCTTTAGTTTTTACACTTTACATAAAATATTTCATCTTCATCTTCTCGCTTTAAAATTAATCCAAACAAAAAGCAAACCCAGTCCTATTTTCTACCTAGTCCTACCTAGCAATCCACGAACAGTCCCATAAAACGCTAAATATATTCGTATTGCTTCTGTAGGAATTTAGAGGGTAAGTAGCATCTAGGTGTACTTTATTAATTGATCATCAGAGTGACGAGTGTAAGCAGTTACTGATGGTCAACTAAGACATCTTAGTGTCTACAGGCCTCAGTTAGCAAGTTAAAGGCTCAATTTTATGACAGTAAAATCAGAAACAGAATGAACAAGTATGGCTGTTTGGAAGGGCGGCAGGAGGAAGCCTCTTCTTTCTGAAAAGAAGACGGCAACACAACAAAGCTGCATCTGAACAAAGCTCCAGACTTCTGGAACAGATGAGACCACAGTGGAGATGTTTGTCCATCATGCACAGCGGAGATGTTTGTCCATCGTGCACAGCAGCACGTCTGGAGGAAACAAACACCTTATACAGCTGTCAGCACGGTAGAGGAGGGATGATGATCTGAGTGGACCATGAACTCATCTGTACACAAAAGTATTCTGGAGCCAGTGTGAGGCCATGAGTCCCACAGCTGAAGCTTGGACCAAACCGGGTCATCGACAGGACAAAGATCCAAGCACAGCAGCAGATCTGCAACAGAACAGCTAAAGAAGAAAAGAATCGAGCTGCTGCAGAGCTCAGAGAGCTGAAGCAACACTATACAGAACAGTGGGCCAAAACTCCTCCACAGTGATGTGAGAGACTGTCCCACAGAAACCATCACTGCAACTTGCTTAAGCAGATTCTACAAGCTGCTGAATATGAGGGTCCACTCGGTTTTTTAGCAGGACTCCATTCAAAGTGACAACAAATATAAAAAAACAAA
Source organism: Hemichromis elongatus (assembly GCA_015108515.1). Lineage (NCBI taxonomy): Eukaryota > Metazoa > Chordata > Actinopteri > Cichliformes > Cichlidae > Hemichromis > Hemichromis elongatus. Next base: position 23,548 of record VUQR01035387.1, read on the forward strand.
CCAAACTGAGTAAGTCTCAGTGAATGCTTTCAAGCTGAAAATATCAGAGGGAAAGCTGAACATGTGAGCTGCATCAATAGTAGAGAAAACAGGATGATCTCCTGCTAATGAGTCTCTAGTTCATCACCTGTGGATCTGCCAAAACTGCCTAATCTGACTCCTTTTCATCTCTTGGGTTCCTGTCGTCAGTATTGAAGGAAATGGGTGTGGTCTCGCTCCCAGAGAGTGGGCAGTGAATTCCCTCATCCTCCACCAAAGGCTGTTCCACAATTACACATCCTGTAATGAATAATTTACCTTTTCCTAATCACCCAGTAAGCTGCTCCATTTAAACACTGGCTTCCTCTTACAGCAGTGATTAGAGCTGGGAGTCAACGTGAGGAAGGAAGATTAGAGGGAAATTGCGAGCAGTGCCGTCCCACCGAATGGCGCTGCTATATTGGTGCTGCTCATAATTGCACGACCAAATATCATCGCCATACACAAATGGCTTCTGACAAACAATTGAAGCATTTTAGATCTTTAAAAACAAAGTAAAATCCCATGCCTCTAAGTGGCATTTCTCCTTTGAGAGCGTCTTTCATGGATGCGTTCGGGTCTCAAGCAGAGCTTTTAAGGGTGCATTCAGCTGTGTGGATGCTGAACTGTGAAAACATGAGTTTGGACATGAAAGGTTTTTAAAAGCACCGATCTGACTCAATTTACAGCAGACTGACTGGCAGCACTTTCCTCAGTACCGGTCCGTCTCCAGCAGCCTCCACTGATGCCACTCAATCTGAAGGCACGCGGGCCGAGACGAGAGTGTTTCAATCTAAATTATTTCTCAGTGCTGATGCACGGAGAAAAGTGCAGTTTTTTACCCTCCAGAGGATACTCGAGGCTGGATACTTTTGACGACTTAGAGAAAGTATTCATCCTGTCTCCCTTGAGGTGTCCCATGAGGGATGTTTGGGAGTATGGGGATATCAAGCCAGCTGTTACAGGGTATTCAGTCCCTGTCCAACTGTAACAAAGGCTTGGGCAGTGGGTTTCCCCAGGGCAGCTCTTTGTCACAGATTCTATTCTTTACATTATGAACAGAATGAAGGATTAGTGTTGGACCGGCTGGCTTCCTTGGGTGATGTCCTCCAAGTCATAATGATAGAGTTAACGCCTCAAAATTTATGGCAGTGGTTTTCTGTTGGAGAAGGGTGGAACACCCGATCTGGGTCGAGGATGCCTCAAATATGTTGGGGTCTTGTTCACAGCTGTGAAACAAGTTTAGCAAGACAAACAGATGGATTGTTGCAGCGTCTGCAGTGATGTGGAGGCTATGTGGAGGGTAGAGGCGTTATTCATTGAAAGATGAGGTTGGTCTAAAAACGATGCCTGAAGAACCTGGTTCGCTCCAAAGGTAAGGTGTTTCAGGCATGTCCCAATGAAACGAGATGACTGGGTAAACTCCGGCCATGCTGGACATTTATTTGTCCCTCTAGGGAACTTTGGACTGCAGCAGAAATTGCATGACATTTCCATACACCAACATGGAACAAACACACCAACACAAAAGTGTACAATTCATGCAAACATTTTCATTGCACCTGAGAAATCTTTTGGTCAGACCGGCTGGACAACCCATATATTGCCCATGACTTGAGATTTAGAGTAAGGAGACAATCACGCTGTGCAAATGGTAATGGTTTAAAGGAAGAGTCAAATATATGCCTCTCGTCACTCGCAAATTGATCTAGACTCAGTAATGCAATAATTTACAGCATTTCCAAGCCAGCGAGGGTACAAAAACTCAGAAGACATTCAATAAATGTACAGCAGAACATGTTTAGAGTCCACACTGAAGAACAAAACCCTCTTAAGTTTCTAGGTAATCAGTCTAGAAGTCCCATTTCAGACAAGTACAACCCTAAAGTACTTATACTTGGTCACAGGCTGGATCAGTTTTTCATGAATGAAAGTGGGCTGGGATGATTGTTGTCTCCTAAAATTAACAGACAGTTCCTTTTCAATTTTGAGGACAAAGTTTCTCCTTTCACACTATTAATGATGCAAGTAGTCAAGAAGTGGCTCAGTGCCCTTTCTCTTGGGCTGCTTGCTAACCACTAACAGGTGCCACCAGTAAAGGGAAGTCTAGTATTTCTGCTTTGACTGATGTGCAAGCAAGCTGAGGTAAATGGATGGGAGGAATAGCCTGCCCTTGGGTGATGTTCAAACCCTAGTCCATTCATCTCTTACTTCTAGACTTTACAATTGTAATTCTTTAATATCTGGGTGTCCTAAAAGCTCTTTAATGCAAGTACAGGATTATTTCTTTCTTCTCCAGGAAAAGACAGTAAAAATATATTCTCCAGTAATTCGCCAAAAGCTCAACATATCCTGACAAATTAGCAAAGAAACATCTTACTGTAAGGCAGCGGGACTTAAGCTACTTATAAGAAATTAGATTTCTCAACTCTTCATAACTATAGTGCTACAAATCTATAATAACCAAGCTCATCAGCCTGAAAAAAAGCAATTTAAATGAAACCTACATGAATCAATAAAGGACTCGAGGCTTAAGTTTTCAATGAGTCTCCTACACACTCACCATCCAACTCATCAAATGCACCAGTTATCTATTTATATCCTATTAATTCCCCAATCTATTAGGTAAGAGTGTGGTTAAATATAGACACAAGTGAATGAAACATCTTTGTATGCATGCAGCAGAGCTCAAACATGGCATGCACATTAGCACAAAGTAGTGGATTTGAGCAAACTGAAAAAGCAGGAAGCAGCATCTCTGAACACCCAGCGGTCCTATCGTGGGGGGGGGCTGTTATCAGGAGGGGCTCTACAAAGACAAAGCAGCAAGGGAAGCAAGCATGTCTGCTATTTGTGGGAAACTAGAGGCAAAATCTATCATATATTGATTTAAAAAAAAAAAAACAGTCTACGAAATACGCTGAACGGGCAGAAAATGCAGCCTTTTGAATGCGTCTTTGTTCGAATGCCTCCACCAGAAGCTTCTGCATCGCAGCTTCACTGCAGACACAAACAGAAACCTGAATGGCCTGAATGGTACACCTGGG
>VUQR01035387.1:29049-45957 GCA_015108515.1 Hemichromis elongatus
AAATGTTCCTCCAGCCCTCTAAACTTATTCTGCCACTTATTTTTTTTAGGCCTTTTTTACCCCATCTGCTCAGACTGTTGTGAGACTTTCACTGCCATCAAATTCAAACTATTATTCATGAAATACTAGAATGTCTTAAGTTTAAACATTTGGTATATTTTCTACATTCTATTGCGAATAAAATATGAGACTTTTAAAGCATTGCATTCTGTTTTGTGTTCACTGTACATAGTGTACCAATTAGGGATGTGCACAAATGGGCGACTTTAGTCCACTAAACGATTTTGTGCATTAGTAGGCCTATTAAAAATAAACAGGCAAATAGCAGAGACCTTCAATCATTTGATCTACTTAATTTTCCCCATTCATTGAAATTTGACTGGGTGTTTAATAACACATGAGTCTGTCAAGTAAAATGCTCTGAGTTCCCATTTCAGTTTCAGAATGTGCATTATCACAGTCTTATTATTTTTGATTATTTAAAGTTAATATATTGCCTGAAGGAGAGACTATTCAGTGTTAAGTAATATATGAATTACTTGAAATCATAATTGCCTCCATCACAATTCAACTAAAATTAATCACATGTGGCAAGTGAATTGGAAAATGAATCCCTCCTGCTGGGGGGGGGAACGAGAACTGTGATTTACAACAAGGAGGTTTTGTCCTGACAGTTTAATGATAATGAAAACTGAAAGTTTTTGTGGAGGAGAAACAGAAGCGAGTGAGAAAATGAAGAATGTAAGTGCAAATCTTTGACTGAATTACATCCTAAATCGAGGAAAGACACCGGAGCAGCTGAAAGACTGTGGTAGGAGGCATTGTCGAGCAACAGGGTTCCCTTTGCTCTCTTCTAGAAGTTAAAAAAATAAATAAAATCTAAAAAATTATTTTCCATTCTCCGGCTGGGTGCCGAAGGAAAGTGAAAGGCGAATGAAATAAGTCTTATGCAGCAGTGGGAAAAAAAAAAAAAGAAAAAAAAAGAAAACCTGTCCAGGGTCTAAGGAGTTGAACGGTTTACACGCTAGCTGCCAGCTTACATTTCGTCTTAGTGTCACAATTTGTTGGGGAGCATCACGGATGCTCTAAAAAGAGTGGGCTCTCTCCCAAAGCCTTCCTGGCGGCTGAAGAGTTGCTAAACGTCACTCACGATCATTCAGCCACCAGGGAGAGGAGAGAGCGAAAACACAGAAAGGAGTAAAAAGGAGAAAATGAAAGGAGGAAATAGAGAAAGTGACAGGAATCGACAAAGAGGAGAGAGGGTTGATGTGAAAAAACAAAAAAAAAAAGGAGTTAAAAGTTGAAAGGGAGACAGAAAGTGAAGGAAAAAAAAACACTTATGTATGCTAATCCTTGTCTCCTATGGCTCTCTATCCAATGTGAGAAAGGGTTAGAGCTGGGAATCGTGAAGGGATTTGCTATCCAAGCAAAGCACAAATAACTACAGGCCACGCTGAAGTATAGGAGTTTACAGACATCTCCTGATGCACAGTTCAGGTTTTGCTGCCAGGTTCTCAGCTGGTCAGAACAAAGAGAGAAATTAAAACACACACACACAAAAAAAAAAGGGGTACTGTAAAACTGATGCCATCCAAGGGTACATGCCTGCTCTCATCTCTCATCCATCGGTAACGGAGAGCGTGGGAACTGCTTTTAGAGAGCTGAGCGGAGGTGGAAGACTGACCCTGACTTATCGAACAGCGCTCACAATGCACATCTTCATGCCTGATGTGGCCTTCAGCCAAAACCATGGCAAGTTTAAAAATGGAACCTATCAACTGCAATAAACCTATTATATATATATATATATATTTTTTTTTTTTGGGAGCATTTCAAGTTGTAACACATCAATACAACCGTTAGAGCCCAAAATTTAATAATACATAATCATTCAGTCCATAGTATCTACCTAAACAGCAACAAAGTGCAATAAACTACAAAAAAAATTGAAAATTGTTTTTGTTTTGTTTTTTTACATATTTTTCTAGTTAGAGAAATTTGAGAGGTTTATCCCTCAAAACTGTAAATACAAAAAAGTTGCACAAAATAGTTTCCAACCACAGGAAATTTAATTTGAGAGTCTTCATAGTTTTATTTTTGAGATACACCAATTTTTGTATTCTGCAGGAAAAACGAAAATAAATATTATAACGCAGATTTGCAAGAAAAACAGCATGTGCATCAAAATAAAACATTTCCAGGAGTGCGATTCGAGTTCTAAGCATCCCAGAAACTAAACAGAAAAGCATGAAGTCAAACATGAATTTTGAAGTTCATGTTTGGGGTTAGTAGCCATTGAAGGAAAAAAGACTACAATTTTTTGCAAAAATGACGTCACTTCCGGTTTCTGGCAGGAAATGGCGGACATACGATAGTTCAGCACGAACTAACGTAGGAAGTGTTTTGAACAGCTGATCGGAACGGCAAAACATGTTTCTGGAATATAATGTTTTTGCTGCCAGTGGTTTTTACGCAACTTTTCCAAAGCTTTATGTGGAAGCAAACAGTGACCTAGGACAAGCTGATGGCATAAGATGTAAGTACAAACTCCGGTTTAATATGCGCTAGCTTACGTGGTTGCGGTTCTACAGGCATTTAAAGATAGTTACGCAAAATGGAGCGGTGCCACTCTGACCGGTCTGAAAGGGTTAAATGAAGAGAGGGGTCAAGAAAAGGCACCGTCTACTCGGTTCCAACGAAGTTCTTGTGCAAATGGTGCTAACGTCTCATAACCGCCGGCTTTCAGAAACAGCCACAGCGAATCCAAATGTTTCCTATCAAGTATCACTCAGTCTGTAGATTGGTGCTTGCATAAAGGACCCTATGCACAAACCCTGAAGTTTCCGTTTACTCACTTATCAAGTGAAAGATGTTAAACATGTCATCAATACTGAGATGCTCCTCTTGTAGCATCCGTGAATGACAGCATGCACTGAAGAGGCCCCTTTCTCTGAGCTGACACTGCTGATTTGAATTTCAAAACATGATGTAAAACGGTGATTAAAAGCCAATTACAGCTTGTGCCAATGAAAAGTCAATTAAGCGTTTCAGGGCCCGTGAAAGGGTTTTTGCCAAGGTGATGACAGGGAGGAGCAGAGAACAGAGGAGAACAGGAGGGGCACCAAAGAGAGAAGCAAAGAGAAAAATGAAAGAACGAACAGTTGAGCCGAAACAAGGACAGCAGGCAATATTTGCATGAATGCAGCATTAAACCATCAGACGGGATTTCTTCTGTCTCTGTCATCACATAATCATTAAATATAAAAGGTTGCTTAAAGGCTGCATTTAAATAAGAGTCAAAGCCACTGGAAATGTGAGTGGGAATGTTTTCCCACAAAATCCTAAAATAAATAAATAAAAATAAATAAATATCCAATTTGCCTCTTATACAACTGACTAAATTGCAGAGTATTTTCCTCCTGGACAAATGTCAGCTGATTGTTTCTGTATTTCTTACATTTACACAAGTAATAAACTGTGAAAAAGAAAAAGAATAAAAAAAAACAAACATTCAAACATTAAAAAAGCCATTCAGGCATTATTTGCCAACTTTTTAATCACACGCCTGGATTCTGCACGGGTAGCCGTGTTTTCCGTGTTGAAATCCAGTAGCGGTGACACAATGCTGCAGCACCACTGGGAGGCATGGCTGTAGCTGAATACAGTGCTGCTTGCCTTCATACTGTGAACCAATATTTAGTCCCAATAGGTACCCCAAACAGAATTTTTCTTTTTTAAAAAGGCAAGTTAGTGTTGCTTAACCTCAGGCTTTAATTATTGAGAAATGCACAAAAGAGGACAAACCAAACAAACAAACCGAACAACTTCAACTCGAGAGGGTTGTTAAACCACAATAAAGTTATGAAGTGAGAGGTGATCATTTCAGAGCGGTGCCAGCTTCAGATTAATGTCTTTTGAAAGGACCCTGGTTGTTGCTTTGCTGCCTTTTTGTGTTATGAAAAGCCCCAAGAAAAAAAAAAAGACTTATGTAGCAAGCTTCAGACAAGTTATACACTGAGCCTACAACTTGGCAGTCAACAACTCCACTCCCCACCTCAATTTACTTTGTCACTCCAGCCCTCCCTCGCACAAATCACCACCAATCAGCTCATGCAGACAGTCAACAAGATTCCGCTCACGCACACACTAGCGCTAGCACGCAACTGTAATCAAGAGAACAACCCACTGTTTACAACCCAGAGTTTTTCTTCCATGATCTGAGGTTCTGATAAAGGCTGTAGCAATAAAGACTGGAGTTATTTAAGGGAAAAAGATCAACAGCATATTGGTTGGGTCACTGACACGGCGAAGGCCAGATGGTCATCTAGTCTGGCTTGTCCTCTCTCAACAGCCTCTGTCTCTGTATCCAATTTGTTTCGTGTTATTTGCAGGAATAAGCGCTGGACTCTTGTACTCGGCGGTTTTTTTTCCCCCTACATGAACTCTAGGAACTTGTGGCCTTTCACATGTGCAGTACAAGAAAGATGGAGGCCTAGCTACAGGATGTTGCTTCGGAGAAACCCTGAACCTCGTGAAGGAAATAAAAACAAAATCGATCACGAGTAAATACTGCACACTACAACAGGTTTGGAAACTGGCCAAGAACTGGTTTATAATTGCTGGCTCGCAGCGCACGCCTAAACTTATTTATGTTGACAAGAACTTAATAAGGGCTTTTCATTTCAATGTTTAATAGGGTGTAGCCTTGCCTTCATAGACACGTCTGACTGTTTTTAAAATTATACTGAAAAAATTAATGGTTGCCAAGATTGTGAGAGAGAGAGAGACAGAAAGAGATAAAATGATATCACCTTCTTTTTCTGACCAGTGCTGTCAGAGTACTTGAATGCTCTATGCAAAGTCAAACCTTAAAGAAGCACTGCCAGGTAACATGTGCTAAATGCATCTTAGACTTTGTCCTACAAACCAGTTTTCCTACTTTGCAAGAGTTCAATGCAACGGACAGAAGCCAAAGCTTTTGCTGCCTCATTGAAAATCTTCATGCACCTGGAAGTGATTTTAAACATCAACCACCAAGCACACATGAACATTTAATGACTATGAGGCACGAAAGACTTGGACTTTAAGAATTAGGGACAGAAGCCGTGAAACATGTTAAGTTTTAATGGTAAATCTTATCTTTGCAATTGCTGCAAACGCAATACTTCTGGCATAAGTTTTCATAAACCAGATATTTACAGAGTCAATTTACATCAGTCAATCAATACAGCAGTATCCCCCCCCCCCTCCCCCCTCATGGCTTTACTGAAGGGGACTGCTTTAGTATATAAATGACTGTTTTCTTTTGTTTTCTAATTAAACCGTGTTTTTTCCTACAGTCGTGAAAATAATTGCAGCTGCTTTTGACTTCCTGTTGGCAATCATGTACTTATTTCTAATGCTCAGTGTCTGCTAAACGGTCACTGTGTTTTTCCTACTGGTGACTTGTTGACCAGACAGTCTGCTATATAATTCAGCCTATTCTCCACAAAGGATGTTCTCCCACAGTGATACAGTTGGAGCTACAGTGGTTCCACTCCACTGCTGTGAATGGCAGTTGGTGACAACAGTCTGCCTTTTGCTATGGAGATCTGCTGTGAGCTTAAGGGTCACTACAAGTAGAACCAGCAGCAGCAGGTGGAAATCTAACACATGTGCCACCACAGCGAGCAAACTGAGGCTGCAAGCCAGAATAAGGAGTGGAGCAGTTCAAGAAGGTGGAGCTGCAGTTTTCCCAAAGGATGAGAGACTCACTGCAGAAGCAGCTGATTGCGCTGCTCTGTTACTTGTAACAATGTCCCGTTTTTTATTTGCTGTAATGGGCAATATTTTACACCTTCTCCAATGGCACAGTTGTAATGCATATCTCTAATGCACCACAGCTGTGTGCCTTTAATATTTTATGTTCAGAGCAGTCATGAATATTTGTCGCACTGCATTTTTGCAACACGTTTGAAAGAAAATATTCCACAACAATAAAGATTCACACAAATATTGTTGCTTTGTACATTTAAAAAAAAAATCCTTGAAACTACTACATCTGTTAAAACTCTAGGGGGGGAAAGGCTCTGGAGGAAAAAAAAGCTTTCTGTTTATTATCTGGCAGGTGTACTGACAGCTGATGGCTGTGAGATGAATAGACAAGGAACCATGAAACAATAGAAGACAGATGCAAATTTAGGTTTCTTCTTCCTCTCTAGTTTATGTGTGATTGTGTCCACGCTTTCCACAAGCAAAACACACCAAGAGCAGCCTTGCTGGAGCTCAGCTTTTGATCGTCATTGTCTGTCCTTTGGCTAAACGGGCTTTGATGGGGTGGGGGAGGGAGGCATTATGCATAATAACAATAGCCAGAGACCCCTGGTGTATTGCGGTAAGCTGCTGAGACTGTGGCCAAAATTATTCGGCCACAAGGAAAAATTCTTGGTGCCTGCTGGGCCAAACCTTAAAAACTCTGCATGACCATCCATAATTTCTCTTCTGAGAAGAGAGAGTTCACTCCTAGCTGAAGAGCTCCAGCATGGTTCAGTGTTATTACCATTTGAAAAGGGAGAAGATGAGTGCAATAGCAGGGGGCACACAGACCAGTATGCTGAAAGAAAGGCTGAAGGGGTGCATGGCAAGGGAAGAGCGGCTGACTTGTTGAACTTGGCACATGGATGAGCTTCATCCATCAACGGGGCAGCGAGCTACTCCCTATTCAGGTTTTGCCCTTGAGACAACACCGGCATGGTTGGAGTTGGTATTATGCAGTTGGAAAGCATATCCAAAGCTTGTGCAGAGAACTGAGAAGACTGTAACAACCTCGGGGGGGGAAAAAAAAAGAAATCCTCCCACTGTGCTCTACTTGTAAAAATAAATTCCCATGCTGCACTTTTACATATTCTACCCAGGCTTAGTACGAGACAAAACACCAATAAAGCCGGAATTTCAATCTACTCCTTTATGATACATTGTATATTTTCTGAATTATGCATGTGACCTCTGAGTATAAATCAAGTGATATGTAATTTATGAGATTATGGGTGGCAGACTACCAGCAGTGTTAAAACTGGTTACAGAGATTTAAATAATAGAATATACACTATACAAGACATCAGTACAGTAAAATCAGTATAATCCTTTTTTTTACTCTATAAATCAGAAAACTCGAACTTGAAATGTATAAATCTGCAGTTTGGCTCCAAGCTGTGGAACTAAAATTATGGTAAATTTCCAAATCATTCTGCTGAGACTCAAAATTACAGTTCGAGTTGCTTTTCAAGCTTGTGCGAAGCAAACTGACCGCAGGAATACACTTAAGTAGTAATGCAGCCCGCCCAAGCTTACAGAAAGGAAAAATAAAAAAGGTTCCCTCCCTCGTGTCCCTCTACCTGGGTTGTTTTCTCAAGAACAGGTTTTCTTCCACCTGGGGGCAGGTGCTAACAGCCAGGCAGGTAAGTAATGACACCTGTTTCCACCTGCTGGGTCGCAGTTGCTCTTTGCCAGCAGTTGCCTCACTTCTCCCTTTTTAGCACAGTCCCACGTCCATTTGGAAGCGGATGGAGCTCTACACACACGCGCACGAACACGAGCTCGCATGCAATCACACACCCACGAGCCTGCAAATTTAGCCAAGTTATTTCATGGAACACTGAAGCACAAGCAGTGAGCACAGAAGGTAGACTATATGCTGCACAATGGCTGCTGAAAACAGTTGGTTGGTCTACAGCGGCGAACATTTCCGGAGCCTTCGGGTTACTACTACCGATTGATTACCACTATGCTCGCATTTAGTGACTCATCTCAAAGCCAGAAATAGATCTGCTTCCTAAAAATGGAAGATAGGCTTCTGAAATAACAATTCAACCACAAAGAATGCCAGGCTTAACAGTTTCTCGAAGCAATGAGTCATGTTGTGCCAAATGTAAATAACCCAAGAAATACTGAGCAAAAATCTTTCTGCAGACACGACAGCTTCTAAATTTTCATTTATTTCTGAAACGTTACAAAACTACTCTTACAAGTACTTCTGATATGTTTTTTTTTTTTTTAAATCTTTTTTCAGTACAAATTTTAGGCTATTTAGTACATCACTGATATTCGACTCTACACATCGAGCCTGTTTGTCTCACATAAATGCATAATAGTGGTTCATATTAAACGTGACGAGTTTCAGAGACCCAGAGACGCTGCTGAAGACTTGGAAGTCGATGCACATCACTCTGTTTTGCTTGCTGAATTGCACCAATAATACATTTGTTTAGAATAAAATGGTGTTACACGGCGCCTCGTTGACCCCCTTTTTGAAATAATGCAGGCCATTTCTGGCTGCGAGTCCAGAAGCTACACCTACTGCTCAAGTATTCCGCGTGTGACATCCAATCAGAGGAAAGTTGTCTTAAAGGCAGAGGCATGGAAGCAGTGGATGAACTAAAGAGCTGCACCACAGCAAAGTATGAGATATATATAAATTATGCTGCGCAAAGCTGCCTTTTTAGGACTCGCAAAATAAAAACATGATGATAGAAATCAGCATAACAGTTCTCCTTACAGAAACCTTAAAACCGTTAAAGCTCCAAATTGCGTTATGGTCCCAATCCGCTCGCACACAATGCTCTGAGAACTGGTTTGTAACTAATGAGTAAAAGGTGCGGCCAAAAAGAAAAAAAAAAAAAAATGTGTTTTGGCATGGAAAAGTTAGCTGATCCAAACACTCCTTGAGGAGAAGTAAATGACTCCTGACATCCTGAGTTCAACGTGTTGATGCCTTCATGTGAAGGGCACAAACAATCTGGTGTTCTTTGGCGCTTTGTGTTGACAGGAGGCTGGGAGCCAAGAGCCGGACACCTCAGCAAAAACATGCTCGACAGGACGGGGTGAGTATAATAGATTTGAAGTTCTCCTCTTGGAGCTGGAGAGTGTTAAATCACCATGGACATTGAGATGCTGGTTTGGAAGGTTTGGGCAGCTTTTGGTTTAAAATACTTTTTTTTTTTTTTAAGTTTAAGGGTTTTAGCTTCACAGCTATGACTCTCACGTTATGAAAAACCTCCAACTGCACAGTCTCTGATCATCCTCTTTCCCCCCCGTATTCTTACCCAAGCTCAGTAAAGCAATCATCACAGCCTCGCAGTGCAAGAGCGTCTTAGCTATGGCAGATAAAGGCTGGGAGATTGTCAGTAATGACGGGTCCACCAGTGCTGAAACTTCCCAGAGCTGCTTGTTTCAGCAGTAATTACGATGGGGGAAATGGTGCACCGTGACTGGCTCTAAAAAGCTTACCAAGCCTTTTGCTTGTGATGCCGTGTCAACTTTTCTTCGGTAGGCAAGTCAGTCGGATGAGTAAAAAGGAGACTTAAAAGCTAAACAAAACATGTGAAACAAAGAGGTAAAAAGCAGAGGCGGCAAGCTGTGTACTGAGTGATGTGGGGGCTGACGAAAGGGAGGGGGAAAAAGGGAAAAAGCCCTGGAGTCTATGAATAGGGATGAGATTAGATCATTGATGCTCAGTGTTCTCCAATCACAGAAGTTGAAGAGTGAAATGATAAGACAGGTGAAAAGAAATACAAGGAAGAGGACAGAGCGATGGGCTCTAAGAGGCAGGCGGAGTGATTGAAAATAACCGCAAACAGGAAGAAAAGACTGACAAGTAACACTGTGTGTGTGTGTGTGTGTGTGTTGTGTGTCTGAAAAGGTTCAGCTGTACCACAATGAAAAGAGAATTCTATCATCTTTTCTTCCCAGTGCCACTTTCTCTGAAGCCGGCCCTCAGTAATCACCTTCTTCACCCTCTCAACTGCTTCATCCTCGCCTTCTGTTCTTATCCCATCCGCCCACTCTCATCCCCTGATCTTTGAGGTACACAGGTGCTTATGAGGAGAGCGCTTAACCCCCCTCTCCATGGATCAGCCCTGCAGACGGTGTGTGCTGATGTGTGGAGAAATTCAGGAAGCGAACGGCAGCTGTAGAAAGAGTGTTCTGCTGCCTACGCCCACAAATGGGCAGAAATTGGATACTAAGTGCAGGAGTCAAGCCCGCTGAGAAGGGATGAATGAAAATGAACTTATTTCAAACACCCACACATATGTAAAGGTATGGGACAGCCGGTGTTATTGAAAACGGTAGGTGTTCTGAGCACAGGGGGATGCCAGTGTCTTAAGTTGACTAACACAAACATTCATCAGTCATGGGTCAGTCTCATGGTGAAGTTGATGGCTGAAGGTTGCTTAACTCAAATCACAGTGGTGCAGAGGAAAAAACGGCATTCAGGTAAATGTCTGTTTTTTATAAGACCAGAAATGGGAAGAAAAAAAAAAACAAAACTAGGTCATTCATATCCATTGGTTCGTATAGATATAAACACTTTTATTGCGGGAGAATACCCGAGAGGCCCAGAATGTATTTTTATGCAAGTAAATCTCATTTGCATAGTTTACAGTGCTACTACCGCTGAACCCCAGGATATGGGAAAAACAATTTACAAGCTGGGGTGCATGCGTTATCGTGACGAAACACTGAGCTGATTAGTTGCTCACAGACTTTCGTGATGTAGCCAAAAAAAAAAATATTACCTCAATTTTATAAACATGAGCAAGACAATAATAAAAAAAAACAACAAAATAAATCACAACCATCTGTAAAGTTGTCATTGCTATACACATGAGTAATTATGGGATAACCAATGTGGCTATGGACTTCAATACTTCATATTTCAGCCTGGAAACAGCAAAAAGCACAAATGGAAGACAAATGTACTCCATACAAACTAATTTATCCGCTTCTTTGTTTTGTTACATTCTGTTATTGTTACAGTGTGAAAGTCATAGTTCTCAGATGGGTTAAAGGGTCTCATTTCCAAAAGTTTTGAACAACTAATCTAAATATTTGAATAAATAATTTAAAACAGTTGGTGGATTAACAAATAATGAAAATAATTTGTGGTGTAGCACACAAAAATCCCATCCGTGTCCTTTTTGCCATTGAGCTGTTGTTAATGTGTTGATATGCCCAAAAAAAGGGTGAAAAAAAGGCAAATTGCTATTACTCTAATACAACAATCAGCAAACAAACTGATTACTTAAAAGCAAAGGGCATCAATTTAACCATCTTAATTTGTCAGCGACCAGCACTTCAATAAACAAGCTCCATCAAACTGAAGCTGAGCACATTTGCATTCCAGCAAACAGCTTGCAATTACCCGTTTAGATGGCATGCGTTGGCAATTAATATACCAATCTTCCTTAATGCCCCACCTAGGGAATTTGTAAACATCAATTTAAGAAATATGAGAGGCTCTCGGATAAAGTGCCTCCTGCTCTGCAGCAGTCACAGCATGCTATTCGCGGTAAAAATATAATAATCTCCCTGGAAGTTGAAAAGTTACATCTGCAAATCAACCAACTCTACCCATCATTAACCCAGGAGACAACTTTCACAGCATGTAGCCTTAGCTGCAATCAAAATGCAGGTCAAGTTTGGAAGGTTGGTGCGGTCTGACCCACAAAATAAAGCAGGGAATCCACAGACCCCCTGGACACTCACTCCACACCTGTTACATGACTGTTTGTACTTTTCATGTTAATTACCCCAACTGGTCCCAGCAGATGGCCCCGCCCCTCCCTGAGCCTGGTTCTGCTGGAGGTTTCTTCCTGTTAAAAGGGAGTTTTTCCTTCCCACTGTTGCCAAAGTGCTTGCTCATAGGGGGTCATATGATTTTTGGGTTTTTTCTGTATGTACTATTGTACAATATAAAGCACCTTGAGGCGACTGTTGTTGTGATCTGGCGCTATATAAATAAAATTGATTTGAATTGAATTGAATTAGGGGTGTAATATTTTGTTACTCCTCTACATGACACATCTTTGACATTGTTTCAACATTTATATTGTGGCAATTTTCTGTTAAATAAGAAGTTCACCTGGCCCAAGTGTATCTCCTTGAAGCAAAATATAAAGCGACTTCATTGACTGTACGTGCAGGGTGGACGTCAATAAAACCTAAAGCGGTGTACTTGACACCCGTGCGATCCCTTCTCCATTTCCCCGGTGATATTTTGTAAACAGTGCAGCTACTGACACTTGAGTGAGGGAATATCATACACGTTGACCATGTTCCTGCAGCCTTCATTACTCACCATGTTTAGTGGACGCACATCTTTGGTCAATTCGGTCGTTAGTGATTTAATTCGGTTGTTGTGAAGTGGTTGGATACACTGACCTGGTGTACGGGCTCGCTTTAACACCTTTACTGTCTGGGTCGATGCGAAACGATTCACATTAGCAATCATTGCATTGTTTTTCTTGGCCTTCGTGCATTGAACATACAGCTGTTTATGGTTGATTTGGGTTAATTTGGGGTTGCTTTGTGACTTATATGCAACTCTATAGAACTCGTTTCATTTGCTGTTGGTTATAATTTCTTGCTTTGAAACCAAAGTTTTTCTGAACAACGGTGACAAATGATCCGCTTCTAAGGTCAAGCTCTTCGCTTTCTGATGTGTCAACTCGTTGACTTTTTGTTTTGACAGTCCATTATCGATTCAGGTGCAGAGAACAGCTGTGATTGGCATATGCTGGCATGTTATCAGGCAGTGATTTAGGAAGAACGTAATTTCCTTTTAGCAGTTGTTTAAGTTCATTAAACCATGTAAGGTCTATATCGCTGTATTTATGATCATATCACAATAAAAAAATTCAAAAAAATAAACCGTTTGCCGCATTTTTGAAAAGTGACCCAAATAGCTTTAATCAAGTTTACTGCAAACATGGAAAGTATCTGATAACATTTTTATGTTACCATATTATCATTTGTCCCAGAGAAGATGTCCTGATGTGCTCCATCAGCTGAAAGACTTTCCAGTGTTTGTCAGACTTCTTAAAGCTGCCACTTTAATCCCTACAAAACCGACGGTTAAAGAAATTCCAAAATCATTACTTGCATACTTAATAAATTTTTTTTTTCTTTAACAGAGAAGTACACGTAAACGCCATCAGCCAGTGCTATCCGAGCTCAATGTGCCAAAATTAAACCCTTTAAACCTTAAAGCACGTAAGAAGAAAACAACATGTTAAACTTTTCTGCTACGGTTCAGAACAAAGTAAACAGATTCCAGGTCTTCTGCACCATGAGCATATTGATAACATCTAAAATCCATTTAAAGTAAGCGGTGCTAATGACAAAAAATGAATGCACTGAAAATCCATAACAGCAGTTACTAAGGAAACCATGGTAATTACATAATCCTCCTAGTAGAGCTAAAACTAACCAACCTTCAGGAAGGGTTACCCCAGGGTGAAGCTTAGAACAGCTTATTGACATCTCACACCCGCTTGGTTAAAGGGGGTGTGCATTAGATCCCACTGACTCACTATGGACTGCACACTTCCTGAACACCAAAACAGGGACTAATGTATGACCCCGTGCCTCCCCCTCCCCAAGAGTCCACTTAAAGTAATTACCATGTTGCTGATGAATAAATGAGATGGTGAAAAGGGAGCACCAAGAAACTTGCAGTCATGGTTCCTTGTAGTCCAGACCTTGAATAAAAAAAGTTTCAAAGCCATTAAGATTTTTTTTAAAGCTATATTAGAAAAGCCAGACAAAATCCAAATAAGAAAGGATACACAATGGGCTAAAGGGCTTGAGTAGCTTCATGAGAGTTGAATTATAGTGTGGCCATTGACTCAGTTTCTTGTTGGGTTGTTTTTCAATAATATTTTGTTACATTAACGGGTAGGTGGCATCAACAATACACTGAAAAACCAAGTAAGCTTGTAAGATTTAAAACAAAAAAGTTCTCGATTTAAAATATATATAAAAATATATGCTTTCATTAGATTAATCTATTCCAAGTAGTAAAAAAAAAAAAAATTTTAAACTCAAACTGAGACATCATGGCTTCAGGGATGTAAAAGAGCTTTAATCGTCTCCACGAGCTGCGTGTCGCAACACACACGCAAACTCGCATGCAAATGAAGTTCCCGTCTGACTTTTAGGAGTGAACATGCGTGGTGCTTGTCAACACATCACAAAGCCAACTACACACTACTACACAAAATTTCAATAGCAGACATTTTTCTTCATCTGGAATGATCTCACTCTAATCTCTCGCTGTCATCTGAGAATTTAACAAAGGATCAGGATTCAAAGGCATTTCCAGCAAATGAGACAAATTTGCTAGTAGAATAAAGAGTATTGGACAAAAAAGAAAGAAAAAAAGAAGAAAAAAAACCCCACACACACACACACAGAAAACTGGCACAAAACATCAGTGCTAAAGCTCTAACAAAGACTCGTCTAATGACAGAACCAAAATCTTGAGCACCTGTGAGTCCAACTGGGCAATGCTAAATTGATGGCAACCTGATAAGACTAGGCCAACATTAAAAACAAGTAGAGAAAAGAGTTCAAAATCTATTGATCTTTCAAAGTAAACAAACTTTCTAAAATAATAGGAAAAAAAAAATCCCACTTCCCCTTTCGCTGCGCATTTTGGCAGTAGTTCTTACAAAAGTTAAAAACCTAGCATGATGGATTTTCTACAGAGAGTTAAAAGCATACATAAGCTTTTAGTGCTTTTATCACGAATCTTGCAACAATTGTGTGTCTATTATTACTTTTCATTGTTACATGAGGATAGTTTTTCTGTTTATATAGAAATCATAATCCAAAAAAAAGGCCGACACCTCCGAGGTCTTGTCTTAACAATCAACAAAGTCTCTCCTTTGAGACCACAAATTCTTTAGTGTCACCTCATAAACAGCAAAAGAAATAGCTGAGGTGAACCCCTTGCAGTCTTTGCTTGCGGTGGACCCAATTTTCTCCCACCTCCTCTAGTCCCTGTATCCCTGTAACTTTGAAGTCCAGCCAGCTTTGAAAAAAAAGGCTGCAATCTCCCTGCCATGACCAGGCAGAGGATTAGCCAAGCCCTGCAGGACCGAGTGGAAAGAGGACGAAAGAGGGCTGGAGGAGGAGTAACGCCATTTTCCACAACGGTTGTATATGTGCGAGCAGCTCTCCCTGCAGCCAGAGCCGTGGGGGATTAGCAAGCTACTAAGGAAGCAGAAAACAGACCTCCAAGCCCCCTTTTTCATGACTTCCACAGAAACCAATTTACAGCAGAGAACTGGGGGAGGCCGCTAATTCTCCCCATAACCGCCTCCTGCTGCAACTCAAAATCCTTGTTGTGTCACTCACAAAAATCTGCTTTTGTGAAACCGAACAAACATTTTCAGAATACCCAACTCGAGGAAGCACGAATCTACAAAGGATTCAATTATTGATACGGGAACTTCATTGACTCAAAAGTAACATTTCAATGTTCACAGAGCGGGGGAAAATAAGCAGTTAAGCTCCTAATCTCGCCATCACACTTGATACGATCAGTCACGGAGGAAGTCACCCTGGAAAGTTTGTTTTCCATTGTGAGGCAAAACAAGAGAGATTACTCATCTTTTATCCATATGAAGTGGTAATATTTGTCTGCACTTTGAGCTGCAAAAGTTGTGTTCTCAGTACTTTTTCCAAGATGTGCATTCATTGCATCACAAACAAAATGGATTTAAAAAAAAAAGAGCGTATTGTGCAGTGTGCTAACTGTGTGATGCACTAATGACAAAAGCGTTTATTTCAATTTGGCAAAGAGGTCAGAACATTTCCTCTACGAGTGGAGGAATTCAAAAACGCTTTCAAGCATTCACCAGTTACGGTACAACAGTGAACACATTACTGGCACCTCATTGTACTTAGTAAATCTACAGGATCTTCAGGATATAATGCAGCAGCACTCTTAACAACTAACAGCAGCATAGCTTAAAAGAAGCAACAATGAGCCTCGGTTTAAAAGAAAAGGCAGATCCATATACTGCTGCCTTCCCATCAGTGCCTTTCAAGTAATGGGGTCTTTTGTCTTATCTGTGACTGAAAGGAGCTTGAGGACTTTGGCCTTCATCCCTTTGTTGTTACAGAGTCTCTTGTGGAAACGGCGGATTGGCCCATAGGCGTGGGTGTGTGAGGAAGAGCTAGGCGGCCATGCAAGCACATCAGACTTGAGCGGTCTTAATAAAGCTTCCCTCTATCCACCCCTGAGATCTCCTCACCCCAATTATTCGCCTGACACCTCTACCCTCCTCCATCTCCTCTTATTTCTCACAGCGACCCCCCCCCATCCTCAGCTCACCATCCAGTTCCCAGCTCTGATCAAGGCTGTCCCTTTGCTGTGCTCAGAGCCCCAGAGGCCTGTACAATATCAGGCTGCTAGTGGCGTTTGCTTCACAGCCTGCTGCCTGAATTGCATCAGGAGTGTGTCTCTTCTAGTATTGACATAAAATCACTACTACTGTTCTACCAGAAACAGTGTAAAGTTCGCTCCGAATTTAAAATAAAGTCTCATCTAGAAGACATCACCGAATAAGATATTCTCACAGAGACCCTTAAACACTGGGTTTAAGAATGTGCACAATGTTCGCGCTGTTTAGAGAGCCCAACATTGTACAGTGACGCAAAGATTAAGAACACTCTTAACTTATATTTACATTCAGTTTCTTTGTCTATTAATAATTGACATGTATAACAGTAAAGTTAAACTATGGAAAATAGCTAAAATAAGTCCATCGTGCACAGGTCAATTTACCCCAACTGTTTTCACACATACACTGCAGCCCAGTACTTTTCTTGACATTTCCTGATGCTGGTGCAAAAATCCAAAACAGTTTGCTGGAACATTAAATACATTAAATTGCCTTTAAGCAGAGAGTTACGTAGTACAAAGTCTGTGTGATGTACTTTTTGCAGTTTTCACTAATGCAGGAACAGCATGGGTAATAGTTCAGTGAATTCACAGCCAGGTAGCGGTTACCTCCTGCAGACTCTGCCGACGCTGCACCCTTGCCTCACAAAAAAAAAAAAAAAAAAAAACCACCAAAGGGG
>VUQR01035388.1:0-20873 GCA_015108515.1 Hemichromis elongatus
TGGAAGGGGTACCCGCAAGTGTCGGGTTTTTAGTTTTGTTTTTGTCATTCAATACCATACCATGCCAGCTTTATTTATAAAGCACTTTAACATAAAAATCAAGGTTCACAAAGTGCTGTACATGAGTGCTGTTCCAGACGTGTGCGGTCTGTAACTCTCTCGACCATTTGAAACTCCTGCCATGTGAACCAAGCTTAAAGGTGTCCACCACTGCGTGCTCCTTCTGCCCTCTGTCCATGTTTCATTTCTCTTCTTCTTGGTCTTTATTTGGTGATAGTCTTAAATCCACACACTTCGTTAGTCTGTTCTCCTCAGTCTCATTCAGAGATCTGCGTAATTAGAGTAGTGTGGACCATTTAACTAAAATGGAGTGAATTTTTTGGTAGAGAGATGATAGAATGACCAAAACACAACGGATTTAAAATATTTCTGTCCTTTTCAGGATTTCAACGTGATGGAAGCTGAAGAGCTCGAGAGGATGGATTTTGGGTGTTTATAAAATATATAATCCATGAAGGAGCACAGCCTGATGACCCCCTTGAAGATGTTGGCATCATTATCGAGAGATGCACTGTCTTGCAGGATCTTCACGATGTGGCGAGCGGGTGTGCACTTTTGTTTGGGCTAATTTACTGCCTCAATCTGAGTTACCCAAAGCCACTTCACTACACATTTGAGTTCTTCCAGAAAGTGCTCATGGGACTGGAAGACAAAAAACTGTCTAACAAAATACAAGTCCTGAAGAACAAACTCTGGCAAAAGGAGACACAATGACTCTTCCAGATCGAAATGTCCCCCCAAAAAAGTGCTCTGTTTTCTTGCTGAGTAAAGGTTTTACTGTTTAAAAAGTTTATAAATATATATGTTGATATATAAGTTGATCCTAGTTTATAAATATTTTGTCATAGCTTTTAATATTTAAGAGATTTACTGAATGCCATTTTTTCTTTTGATTGTGGAATAGAAAACATAATTTAGTTTTTGAATAACCCAGATTAATATATTTTTGTTTCACTTTAGCATTTTCTGCAGTTTGAGTTGCTGTGGTAATTCTGCAGACTGTAGCCATTGCAGACCTACAACTATAGATCCTGAAATCATTGTCAGGTTTGACATCCAACTCCTCACTACACTGTCACTTAGTTGAAACTGGAAAGTTGTTTCGAATGTTTAGATTTTGTTTTATGCACTTTATTTAATGTTGCATTATGCAGTGTTGTTTCTCTGTTTAAGCTTTACCTCATTGAAGGCTTTTTTTCAAGTTGTTAAAGCAATACAATTTTTTTTTTTTTGTATTTACACTTCATATAAGCTCTTGTGTACCAGGTTTCCATTGTAGGTCAAGGATCTTGAGGGTTATAAATGTTAAAGTGTATGTGCAAACAAATGTGAAAAAGTTCTAACGTTGTCACCTGTACTCAAGTTAAGTGCTGGATTTTTGGTCTTAGCATTTAATTAAGAATGTTGTGAGCTTTGCTATATGCACTTTTTTAAAATTAGAAATAGAAAACTTTATAATTCTGAATCTGATTTTCGGAACTGGGGACTAAATCCTCCAGATTTACCTTTTTGTGTCACTCAAGTATTTTCTGTAATTGCATTATACAGTGATTTTATGTTGCTGTGGTAAATCTACAGATCTGACTAGATTCACAAGTTGTTGTATTGAATTCAACATCCTACAGCACAAATTTTGGTCATGCACTTCATTTAATGTTGCCTTATGCAGTGTTGTTCCCTGTAGAAGCTTTGCCTTGTTAAGCCTTACCGTAAATAAAGTTGTTGATGCTGCACCATTTTTTTTGCATTTACACTTTATGTAAGCTTTGGGGTAAAAGAGGTTTCTATTGTAAGTCAAGGATCTTGAATGTTATAAATGTTATCCTGTGAGCAAGTGTAAAAAGGTTCTCGAGTTGTCACCTGTACTCTGTAGTTAAGTGTTGGACCTTTGCTGAAGACCTCTGAAAGGTCCAAACACCTAATTACAATGTATAGATTACAACTCGGGAACTTTTCTAGACTTGTTCTGATAATACCTAACCATCTAGCATATAGATGAAACTATTCATTAAATCATAATTAATCTAAGTAATTAGTTCCAAAACACAATGTAAATGGTGCCATTAAATTCAAATTAATATTGTCAATTAAACCTAAAGCAATACGGTTAATAAAATGAACAAAGTGTTTAAATTCTAATTAGTGGTGTTAAATAGTGACAATAAAAGAAAGCTTTTGCTTTTATAGAACAATTTCACTTCTGATATACATCACCATTGAAATTGCAGATAACAACCATATTAATTTACGTTTAATTGAACAAGTTTTGTGGAAAAGATTGGATTTAATTGACAAAGTTAAGACAAAGTTTTATTTCTTAGAGTGCATGATTTAAATGTTGATAACTCTTATTATTATTATTTTAATTATTATACTGGTAAACTAGTCAGTGCCTTGAAAGTATCCTTATCATGTGCTTCAGCTAAAGTAGCAGATATGACAGTGCAGAAGGCGCTGTTTCGCTCTCCGCCAGTTTAGTCTTCAGAAGCTCATGTTTACCACCTTTCACCTGACAGCGAAGGCAACACAACATAGTCGAGGTTTGCTTGTGGGAATTGTAGTTTAATTTGTTTGAACTCATCGTTGTGGCGTGCCAGGCGAAACTACAAGTCCCAGATTGTTTAAGGCGGAAGTAGCGAGACAAAACACGGCGAGGCTCCAGCACAACACGGCAGAGAAGATGTCGCGTGTTGTTAAAAAGAGAAAACTGGACGAAATCCGACAGGACAGGCTTTATTTTGACAGCTATTCTGATGTGACTATCCACGAGGAAATGATAGCGGACCACGTCCGAACCAACACGTACCGGACGGCGATACTTAAGAACAGTGAGTCAATTCGGGGGAAAGTTGTTCTGGACGTCGGGGCAGGAACCGGCGTTTTGAGCATCTTCTGTGCTCAGGCTGGAGCTAAAAAGGTGTACGCCGTGGAGGCCTGCTCGATAGCGGAGCAAGCCCAGATAACAGTCAAACACAATAACATGGAGGACAGAATTGAAGTCATTCGAGGAACAGTGGAGACGGTGGACCTGCCGGAGACCGTGGACGTGATAGTGAGCGAGTGGATGGGTTATGCCCTTCTGCACGAGTCCATGCTCAACTCGGTTCTCTATGCACGCGACAAGTGGCTGAAGCCGGGCGGCGTCATTCTGCCGAGCAAAGCCGAACTCTACATCACGCCTGTTATTGACCCGGTGGTGGAGGACCGCCTGCACTTCTGGTACACAGTCAAAGACCAGTACGGAGTGGACATGTCCTGCATGTCCGGCTTCGCCCGGAAATGTATCATGAACTCAGACATCACTGTAAGCTCGGTGACCTGCGAGGATGTTCTCTCCCACCCGGCCCGCTTCGCCGAGCTCGATCTGCACTCTGTCACCCCGGAGGAGCTGCGGTCCGTGAAGGGCCAGTTCAGGTGCGAGTCGTTCGGCTCGTCGGCAGTGAACGCATTCTGCGTTTACTTCACGGTGACTTTCCCTTGCCCGGATAGCACGCCTCCGTCCCTCGTTCTCTCCACGTCTCCGTGCAAACCGGAGACCCACTGGAAGCAAGCGGTGCTGTACCTGGACGCTCCGGTGGAAGTGGTACAGGACACACCGATTGCCGGAGAGGTCAGAATGTACCCCTCAGAGGAAAACGCCAGGCATATATGTATCCACGTGGACTACTCTATAGGAGAGCAGAAACGACAGTCCAAGACTTTTTCCATCCCTGATTGGAGCTCTGAGAATCAGCCATAGCCTGCAGTCAACACCAAGATGCACTTCATTCACCATGTATCACACCTGAATACCCCTGTCTACTTATCATGTCACGGTTATCCATGGATCTTAAAGGTCCTGAGAAAGTGAGGCAGCGGTTTGAAAATATAAGATCACACAAGGCCTCGCCAGCAAATGAACGGACAGCTGCAGAATAAAGATTGGCCAAAGAAATGTATGTGTCTAAAAGCACATTTTCTCTATTTAGTGTTTCTCTTTAATTTTTTTCTCTTTTTTTTTGGTTGTTTTATTTTATAATTAATTAATTGATAAAATCATCCATGAAATAACCCCTGAACTACAACAAAAGAAAGCAAACTGTTTATGCATTTTATAATGCGATACATCTTCAAATGTCTTGTTTTTCTTGTCTTAGTAGAAAACCTTCACAAACTAATTGTTTATAAATAAATAAATAAATATATATGATGAATTAAAAGTATGAGTGTGTGTAGTAGGAAGAAGTCTTCTGAAAGTCTGGCTAAAAGAAGAGTTTGAGGTGGATTTGTAGCTGCTTGTAATCAGTCGCTCTGAGGCAGGTTTATAAAATGTTAAATAAATTCAACACCATGCTGCAGGCATCTCATATTCTGATAAACTCGGTCATTTATATTGTGTGGAGTCTCATCAAAATTCTACATTCAAATGAGCATCAGACCAATATATTGACTTGGACTAGCTGCAGTCAGGCGGGAGGCTGCATCCTACATGACTTTGGCTGCTGTTCAGTTGCTTTTTAATGAAGGACCAAATTGGCTCATTATTTTGGTTTAAAACTAGGCTTCACTGTCATCTGCTGATCGAAAACACCAGCCTAATAAAAGCTTACAATTCTACTTCTGCATAACAAAAGCATAAGATACCTTGTTGGTATACCAGTTTTTGAACATTCCTTCTTCAAGGAGAACTTTATTGCATTCAGTCATGACACATACCCCTCACCTCAACACTGCTGAAAAACGGCAGCTCTTAGCAACGACACTCCCAAATGGGGGTAGCCCCCGTCAGCTGAACGATGTGTCGCGCCCTGACAAAGAGCAAAAAAAAGAGAAAGAAAGCCTGCTCCGGAGCAGCTTGAGAGGCACGACAAAGACCCCAAAGCGTTGGCTTGGCTTTTAAACGTCCCATCTCTACAGGAGACGCTGGAACGTGCTGCATCCGTAGCCCAAAGTTCCCAAATGAATAAACACCAGTGGACACAGGCAGAGGTTCTGTGCCTGAGCAGCAGGATGACACCTGCTCGTTATTAGAAAGGCGAGCTGCTGTTTCTGTAGGTGCTTTGAATCAGAGACGAAGCTTTGATTAAACCTTTTGTAAAGACTTGAAGTCAAGCTTGTGGAGTAACAGTCAAATACAGATTCCTAACAGTGTTAACTGATGATTCTTCTTTCATATGGCGTTCATGTGCTTCTGCATCATCAACACAAATGTTACCCACTGGCTGATGAGCGTATCAGGCCCAGTGGATATCAATTCAAGAAGTGAAAAGGCTGAATCACTGTAGCTAAATACCTGATGTCCTTTCATATTTGTATTTTATTATCTTGTATATATTCTTATATGGAGTATATTTTCTTTGCACCCGTTTTTGGGCCCAACTGTATTACAAATGAAAAATGTCATTCTACTGGCTTACAGTTTACTGACATTCAGGCGTTTCTCCGATCGACTGCTTAGGCTGTATTACAAAAGGAGGAGCAGATGCAGAAACATCATTTTAAATATCGCCGGTAACCGATATGAGCAACTTGAAATGTAACTAAAGTAACATACTGAGCTTATGATCATGTATGAGCTTTATTAAAACAAATGTGTCAGTTAATTAAAGTCTAAAGATGAAGTGTACAATGGCACTTTAATAAATGAATATTTGTATTTACTACCAGATGTACTTTACAAGCAGAATCAGGCAGAGGAGTTGTTTTTAAACTGTAGTAGTAAATAATTAGAGATAACTGTGGAGAGGAGCAGGCCAAACCAAGCTTTACTTGCTGTATTACTGCTATGAAAGGGTCACAAAAGGGTTGCTTCGTCTCAGAAGCGAAGCAGTGGTGCTATTTTGTGAAACCCGCCCCCTTTTTAGAAGAACTATTCATGAAGATAGATGCTTGGTTATGACCACATCAGGTCATTGTAGGCAAATGTCAGACAGGGTTTCCACTGTGACGGGCTCTGTTCCACCACGAGTAGCTAGCGGGGTGGGTCTTTGTGAGTCATTTTGTGGCATAAAAACTACATTTGTGTGCATACACTTTCCACACAAATTTAATTCTTCTTTTGCGGCTGTCCTAATGCACCCCCACAGAGGCTCAATCTCTTCTTGACTTCCACAGGTGGCTGAAAAAAAAAGCCCCGAGGCAGAACAAAGGAGGGTGTCCAGAGAATAGAAATGTCAAATGCAGCGCAGGCAGCCGCTGTTAAGCCCTGAATCGCTCTCTCGCATGCACGGCCACTCCCGGCTGCTAAATGCTAAACTAATTGTGATCCATTCCTGCCTGAAATGATTTGGAAACCATTAGAAACAAGTGTTGAAACTCGAAATGGGATTATTTGGGTTGCATCGCACAGCAATTTAGGAGCCAATCAATAGACGATGTGCTTAATCTAACTGATTTCAAGACTCATTGTTCACTGGAGGTCTGGCGAGTGAGACGGAGAGACGGGACAGAGTAGGACTCGCTGAACTGGAATCACAACATGAAGCTGCCTTTACATTTATTCATTCTTTTCTGACTGAATGGGATTTTGTTAGTGTATAGCATTATATTAAAAGTGATTTGTGTTGATATGAAAATGTTTACTTTTGTAACAAAATCATCAGTCCTGCCAAATCCAGGATGCATACAGTAAATCTACAGTTAATATAGTACAGATTTATTTCTTGTAATAATAAAATGTAAACCTGTAAAAACTCTGTCTTGCTTTAAACCTTGCTGAATCACCATACCGAATTCAAACAGTGAAGTGATAATATTAAAACGTACTGCTTTAAACAAAATGTCCCAATACAAAATTAAAAGAACCCTCACAACCGTTTACATATGGATTCACAAATATAGTTTTTTTTAACTCCACTGACTTTATTAGAAGCAAAATGGAATAGTTTGGCACCCAGATTAGAAATGTTGGGATTTTCTCCCAACCCTCCAATTGAATTGGCTCGAGCTTCTTTAAGTTGGACAGAAAACATCTGTGATCAACTACAATTTATCACGGCTAATCTTCCTGTATGATTCAAGCAAGATATCCTCATTCTTGTTTTGTAGCTTTTCCAAAGCTGATTTGGCCGGCCTCTATGCTCCAGGTCGTGTTCTAACACCCAGCCTGAGCTTTTTGGCATTCTCCAGCAGCTTCAGTTCCTTCTTTCCTCTGTTGCCAAAGCTCTCCCAGTTCATGCCAAAGAGCTGTCCTATGTGGTGGTATGATGCCAACGACACTGAAACTTGCCGCTCTATTTTTGATTTCATCTGTTTATAAAATTGGATGAAAATTGTGTTTCCTCTATCCGCCTTGTAACAAACTCTGACTGTTATCAGCAAATGGTCCATTATTAAATCTGTCCTATGTCCACAGTTTGCAGAGAAACCCTCCGTGTAGTAATTTCAAACTGTATTCTTACAGACAATGAAAATACATATTTCAAATACTTGTCTCTCTATTTTGGGGGTGTGGGTAGAAAGAGACGTGGACGGGACGTACAATTAGACTTACACTCTGTAATTAGTGCAACACATTTATGATATTAGTTAAAAACATGCAGCACGTCATTAAAAAGGGAATTCTTGAAATATTTGATGATTTAAACGACTTCACACTAGCAATACTTTATTAATAGACTCCAGTAGCGACATTGGAGTCATGTCACGTATTAATTCATGATGTACAGCACTCATCTAGTATATCATCTTATATAAGTGGACCTATTATGCCTTTCCACTTTCTAACAGTGCCAAAATCTCAGGCTTTTAAAATTCAAATTCTAAAGCTGTTGCTTGTTTGTTTTCTAGCCTTGTGTCTTTGTGATGTCATACAGAGGACATCTTTTATGCTGGTCCTCAGGTACAGAGTTGTGGTGGTAAGCTCAGCAGACCCTCTGACCAGCTGTTCAACCTTGTTTGTGAGGGGCGGCCAATCGGATAAAACTTGACCCATACGCAGCTGTGACCTTAAACAAAGAGGCGATAAACTGAGGTTTCACTGAGGTCCAGTACACGATGCATAACTACTTTTTTCAACTGTGAATCCTGCAAAGCTACTCAACTAGAAGTTTAAAAAATATGGAGGTAGAATTGAACATAATGGACTGTATTCAAACAAAGTAATTCTTAACGATGTAAATGTACACAATTTGCGGGAAAAAAAACATACCAAAGGAAAGAAAAAAGCAGAAAAAGAGTATATATGAATCCATTACATATATCTATAAGGGGTTTTTATGTTACATGTTATTATGGTGATGTGGCTTTGTCCTTGAGTTGTCAGCCTAGAAAGAACAGCGTGTACATCTCGGCACATCTGATCCATTCAGCTCAGCTTACAATGCTCTCGTTACCCTGAAAATTAATATATTTTGTTTGACATCTGTACAGCAATCCAGCTGAAGAAAGAAAGCTATCCTAACCGTGCAGAATAACTTTGATGAAAAAGGCTTTTTAAAGATCCCAAAATGGAAATACGTGAAACCAGTTCACACTTTGTAAAACTGAAAACACTGTTTGAAACGTGGTGGATCTTATGGTAGGCTATAGTTCAACTCCATATTCAACATTTCACTGCGACTCTGAGAGATCAACAAGTATGAATTATGCCTTTTGAAACTTAAATAGAAAAAATGTGAATGCGTGAAGTAATCTGGTTTGACTCGAGATAATTGTCAGCGTTGAAAGAAGGTAATTTTTTTCCCTGTTGATGTTTTTAATGATCAGATTAACATGCATATTCAGACACTCCTTATAGTTCAGCGCGGATCCTAAATTTAATCCTATGAAAAGTGGAAAATCACTGACTGTGTATTTCAGAGCTGGATTCTGGTGGCACGCGGTATCTTATTGTAGCTGCTCATTCATCCTGATATGCTAATGACACCGTGAATAAGCCAATAGGATTCAATTCCCACAGTCGGTTACTGTAACCAATATTTCTGTTAGCATATCCTGTGAGGACAAATTGGGAGCATGGTATTGACAAAAGCTAATTTGGTGCAAGAGCCCTTAGAGTGGTGGACTTCATTTCTCTGGGGCCCAGCAGGCCAGACCATTTGTCATCATTATCATTAGCAACAGGAACCGACCCATGTGCCTACTGCTAAACCCCAAAATAACTGTGCTATTCCACGTCCACATATTTTTTCCTCAACAGTAATAAAACCGTACACTTATTTAAATGAGAAACAGTATTTATTCTGCCCCTGAGCTGCAAATCTCGGCAGAGAAAGCGACTGCCTATCAGAAAAGCATCCAGCTGTATGCACTGAGGCATGACTTCATGGACGGACACACACTGCACAACAAGGACAGATCTGGATGGCGCCTGTTAAGAAAGTAAATCCCAAATCACTCGCAGGGGCACGTAAATCTAAACGGGATGGCCCTGATTCACAATCAGCCCGAAGCAGGCGGCTCTATGCCTGTGAGCAAAGTACAAATCCAGCAAACTGTGTGGCCACATCCTCCTCCCCCTCCTGTTCCCCACTAATCCATTTTCAATCATGCACTTTTTGGATTATGCTTTTGTGTAATTCTTCTCAGGTATTGTTTTATAACTTAATATGATATTTCAATTTGGGTGAGTTGGGTTATGGGTTTAGGACGCCGTGCATGATTGGATAAGCAGCAGAGGTCTGCAGTCAGGAGATTGGAGCGGAGGGTTAGTGCCGGACTGAAAGGAGCACGATAAACGTTTGACACAAAGTCCGAATGGAGCAGGTGCATAATAGTGGTGACGCTGACCTGATTCAGTCTTTTCCAGATCCATCCCACCCGGTGACGTGAGCCCCGTATTGCTCACTCACTCTCTCACCTTCAATGAGATTTATGGATTCTTTACATAGCATGCTATGGCTCTCTGTCATGCCAAAAGATGATCAAAAGTGCCCAAACTTGAATAACAGTGATTAAAATGAGATTCCCTAAATTTCCTTCCTCAACTTTTTGAATTTTTTTTTATAACCAAACAATGTCAATTCAATTTAATGTTACTTATATAGCGCCAAATCACAACAACCGACCCCTTAAGGTGCTTTATATTGTAAGGTAGACCCTAAAATAATACATACAGAGAAAACCCCAACAATCATATGATCCCTATGAGCAAGCACTTCGGCGACAGTAGGAAAGAAAAACTCCCTTTTAACAGGAAGGAACCTCCGACAGAACCAGGCTCAGGGAGGGGCGGGGCCATCTGCTGCGACCGGTTGGGGTGAGAGAAGGAAAACAGGATAAAAGAGATAACAATAGAGAATAACAAGTATGACTCAATGCAAAGAGGTCTATTAACACATAGTGGGTGAGAAAGGTGACTGGAAAGGAAAAACTCAATGCATCATGGGAATCCCCCCGTAGCCTATGCTTAGTGCAGCATAACTAACCAAAACAGGTTGATAAAGTGCGTATTTTACCATTGGAGTCAATGCAAAGGGACTCTGCAGGAAACAAAAACACTGTATATCTAACAAAAAATATGAATCGCTGATTTACTGTCTCTAATCGTTAAAGCTGATTCATTGATAACAGTGTTTATGCGTTGTAAGAGAAGCCCTCTGGTAGCTGCATGAAAATTTAGCTTCATTGTAAAACACTGAGTGCTGATTTCACATCCCGACGTTCTGCTGATGGCAGGTTGAGCTCAGGAACAGCTGTTGCTCGACAGCCTGTGTCATAACTGGAAAGCACTCTGTTAGATCTGTGCTGTCACTGTATCTCACACACACACACACAGAGTGAAGCCACAGTCCTGACATAGACTATCATGTTTCGTTCTCCTCGCTCCAGAGACGCTGCCTGCTGCTGACTAATCTCTCAGCTTCTCCCCTCCCTGTTCCCGTGTCTCTGATTTCTCACGTTCATTTGCTCATCATCTTTTAACTGCCCACCGCATCCATCTCTTTCACAGACACATGAGCTCGAGCCCAGTGGTTTCCCCCCACTTTGATGTGTTTATCTGCAGCGCAATAAGCACGGCTTCAAAGTTTTGTAACATCGTTTGATCATCTGTAAGGTCAAATTATTCAGCTGAGCGCCTCTCTGTTTTTTTCCTCTCATCTCCTCCCACATCCAGGTTTTTTAATTGCTGCCTCACTTTTGAAGTGTTGAACTTTTTTCGAAAGTTGAACTGGCATCAAAGCGTATTTGAAGGGGGGAGGGGCACAAAAGGGGCGTCAGAAAGACCTTAAGAAATGCTTGAATTAGATGTGTGCAGCAAATACAGAGGCACATAACAGATCTAAATGAACAAAGTGTTGTTCAAGGTTTGTTTCAGGTCCTCGCTGATGACTGCGTGTCCCCTGTGGCTGTCCTTCACTCTCTCTGCCTGTTATTCTTCCTGTTATATTTATTTATTTCTGACTCAGAATCATTTGGGGCGAGAGCGTTCTTTTTTTCTTTTTAGTAATTTAAGTCCTAGTAAATTCAGTTTTATGCTGTAGTTTGTACACAAACACACACGCTTATACAGAAAAGGCATTCCTTCGAGGCATAAGACTGCCCATCCTCAGACAGCATTCCTTGGCACGGACTCTCCAGACACATGAAGGGCGCTTTGTTAGAGAAGTCGACACTCTCTTTTGCTCACTCTCTCACTCTCTCCCCCTTATGTGAATACACACACACACACACACACCCAAAAGCGCTCACACTTGCAAGGCTCGTTACCACCGATGCCACGTTGGGCTGCGTGGCTGAGCAGATGAAAGCGCTCAGTTGCTGTTTTTGTGTGCGTGTGACAGAGAGAGTAATAGACAAGAAAAAGGGGGATGAATCATTTGGGTGTGCGCGCGGGTGTCGGTGTGTTAGTTGGTGTCCCACGCTAATTCCCTTGGCCAATAAGTCTCTCTCTCTCTCTCTCTCTGCTTCTCTCTTGTGGGAAAGCCACCTGCTGTTTTGATCGTTTCTTGCCCAGCTGACAGGCCGGCACAGCGTTGCTAGAAACTGTCTTCCCTCACGTACCCTCGCTTCCTCCCTCAGCTCGTGCCCGCTGTAGCGTCGACGGGAGCCGACTCATCCTGTCAGGAGGAAACGTGTGGAAGAAATACACTCACGCTCACACGCGGATGAAGGGTTTAAGATGCTTATGTCTGATTCAGCTTTAATCTTCTCATCCACCTCCGTTGTCATCTGCTGCCAGTTTGAGCTTCACTTTGATCTGATCACATGTAGAGATGATGGTTGGAGATTTAAAGGTGGGACATTTATGATCTCTGCTTAGAGATGATCATAATAATAATAATAATGTATACTTTATTGATCCCCGTGGGGAAATTACTTCTCTGCATTTGACCCATTCACTTTGGGAAGCAGTGGGCAGCCACTATAAGCAGGCGCACCGGGTAGCAGTGTGTAGGGATGGTACCTTGCTCAGGGGTACCTCAGGGTAGCCGTTCAGTAGATTCGAACCCCTGACCTTCCGATCATGGGGCAACCACGCTACCTACTGAGCTATTCCTGCCCAATCATGCAGTAGCTGAAGTAAGCAGATCTAATTAATACATGTGGCAAAAGTGATATATGTTTAGGTACTTAGAAATCACTCAGAGAAGATAGCAGAATGAAAATGTGTTCTATTCTGTGATCGTGTGACAAAACTTTCACTCTTCATACACTCATAATTGGGATCAGACATGACGCAAACTCATAGATGACGCACTTTTCCAAAATGAAAAAAAAAAGGGTACCAGTAGAGACCTGATCTGAGTAGACTAAAAGGTGATAGGATCGAAATGTGGTCCACCTGAACACAACACATTGCAGCATGATGCTTCTTAGTATGTGTCGTTGTTTGTAGATAAACCTGTGATTGCTGATATATTTGCAGAGTTGTGATTGCAGAACAACCTCTCGGAAGTATAGAGAAACGATACGAGGGCTACTTTAGCCAGAGTGGGCTCTGACAGTGAACTGGTGCTTTGGTATGCAGTACTTGACAACAGTTTTACAATGTCAGTTCTGCGTGGCGCTGCATTTGTGGCAGAACAAATTTCCATCAGTGTCTGTGTGACTCTGTCACTGAACATAGCAGGAATGAAGAAAGCACCACCTTGAGGCGCTACTGAGCATTTGTGGCGTGCAAGTGCAGTACAAATAAGCAAGGAAAACTCAGCCGACAGCAAAGGTGACCTGTCCTGT
Organism: Hemichromis elongatus; assembly: GCA_015108515.1. Classification (NCBI taxonomy): domain Eukaryota; kingdom Metazoa; phylum Chordata; class Actinopteri; order Cichliformes; family Cichlidae; genus Hemichromis; species Hemichromis elongatus. Next base: position 13,159 of record VUQR01035388.1, read on the forward strand.
GTCGCTTGTCCCACTTTGCGTTGTCAGAAGTTTATCCCCATCCCACATGTTGAGACAGTGTCTTATATTTTTATTGGCCTTACAAGTTCAAACATGTAAGGCTCACATGCAAGGCGTGACTCAAAAAGGTGATTATTCAATAGAAAATTATACAATTAAACACTCCTGTATTATAAGACTGTCATACCATTAAAAACAAGCTTCCTTTTTCATGCTTGCTATAGCAAGGAAGTGGACCTGTAACTTGCACAGTTTGTGTATATTTTTATATATATTTATTTTAGATTTATATATATATCTCCAAGTTAAAAAGACTAATCAATTATATCTGTGTGTGTATATTTAGCTTCTCACCAGCCATGCAGATCAGTGGAATTCATGTGCAGCAGCGGGATGTGCATCAATGCTGCATGGAGGTGTGATGGCGAGCACGACTGTGATGACCGTTCAGATGAGAAGAACTGCAGTGAGTAACCGGTGTCCAGGATTAATGAACAGAAACAGAGCACTGATTTAGAAACATTATTTACAAAAAGCATTTACCCATAATGACTGATCTAAGACTGAAAGGATAAAATGTGTGTTTATGCACCTCTCCTGCAGCCACGTCCATGTGCACGGCCGACCAGTTCCGCTGCAGAACTGGACGCTGTGTCCGGTTGTCATGGAGATGCGATGGCGAGGACGACTGCTCGGATCGCAGCGATGAAGAGGGCTGTGAGAAAACTGGTAAGGCTGTGGTTGTTATCTTGTTTTCAGGCGCTAAAAATAGTACAAGCTTCAACAGTAGCCATGACAACAGCTCCGAACAGCCCTCTGCTGAGAAACTTCTCTGTTGGGAAACACAGTTGCATTTGAAAAAAAAGAAAAAAGTTCTGATTTTTTTTTTCTTTTTCGGTCTGTTCCTTCACTGTGCTGTGGAAAGACGAAGCGCAGAAACAGGCCTGTGTATTGTGATTAAAATAACAGTGAACATGCAGCAGAGGGAAAAAAGCATGATGGAAACTTTTTATTCTGTTTTTGGATACTATCCACCAAAAGGAAGCATGGCGATAAAGGAGTGCAACTTTGCAGAAAACCTGCGAACACTTGAAAGATTTATATTATTGCTTATTGCACCACTTCATTCATATTTAACGATCCTATTCAAATTCATTGTGTCATGCCAGCCAACTGACTGTCACAACCATAGCATATACTATTTAGATATTTAAGGTAGAGCGACTCGGATAAATATAGCATAGAAAAGTGTTTCAGTTATCAGATCTGTGTTGTATCTCCTCAGACAGTCCTCCCTGTGCTCCTGATCAGTTCCAGTGTGGGAATGGGCGTTGCATTGGCCTGAGGAAGGTTTGCAATGAGGTCAACGACTGCGGTGACGGGACTGATGAACCCCCACACCATGACTGCCGTAAGTGTAAGAATGGTGACAAATTACTTCGGCACCTGGACAGCTAATTGACAATTACATAATGGGCTGTAGAGCCCGACTGGTACAGTTTAAAGGCAGATACTAATGATGATAATTGGTAATTGAAAAATCCAGTGTATGAGACGATTTTTTTTTTTTTGTATTTATCATGTAAAATTATTTAGGAGTCCTTACTAAGATTATATTAAATTGTAGAAATAATCTTACTTAATTGTCACAATAAATTACTCAACGCTCATAACATGTGTGAAGGATGTTTCTGTGTCTCCTCTTTACTTTGTAAACGTGTTGGTCTGCCGTTATAAATGCAAATACCGATATATTGAAAAATCATTAATATCGGCTGATATGTAGGTCCTGTAGTAGGCTGTAGTTCTTAAATTTTAAAATGTCTTTTTCCCTTAAAATACATTGAGTATAAAGTACACACTTCGTCGTAATCGTCTTATGTTGTCTTAATTGGACCCTTAGGTCAAGGTAAAATGTAGTTCTAATGCTTGGCTCAGTGAGGTCACGCTGTCAACAGAAACCATTGGAACAGCTGAGGGTGTATAATAACTGCTCAAATAAATTTTAACAGCAGTTTATACTGTATATGTTGACGTCTTAGTCTGGCCCAGCCTGATCGCCATCACCATCCACGGGCTAGCTGCTTGTGTGCCTAAAATATTTTAAGCCCCGACAGCAGATGAGTCAGACACTTTTTATAGTGTGCGGCTGTATTTATACTGAGCTAGGATACTGTGTTTATGTTCCTGTAATGTTTCTGTGCTGTGCGCAGGGCCACGCTCCAGCGAGGGTAACTGTAACCAGAATAACGGAGGCTGCTCCCAGAAGTGTCAGATGGTGAGAGGACTGGTCCAGTGCACCTGTCACACTGGATACAGACTGATGGACGACGGCAAAACCTGCCAGGGTAACACTGGCTTGCTTGTGTGTGTGTGTGTGTGTTGGAGAGAGAGAGACAGCAGAGTGAAAGTGAGTGAGCAGGCTGTAGCGAGTGTTAATATTCATGACCTCTGCAGAGTTTGACAATTGGCCAGTTGCTACTTTGTGTTATACATTTGATAGCTTCACTGACTTCCTACATGTGACAGTGCTTTAAAAATTGTTCTCGGTTTGCTACAACGCTACCCCCTAACTCCACATATTCAACGTGCACTTTTTGCATAGCCTGAAGATGGTCTTTTGGAAATTGGTAATATAATTTACACATTAGGAACTAAACAAGTCATATAATTTGGTTACGTTAAGCCTTTTCTTTTGCCAAGAATAGATGATTAAATTGTATAGAGAGACTCCAAGCTATCAAGTGAATTAGAGGTGTCTGGGGAAAACGAATGAACAAATAAGCAACCAACCCAAAAACTGAAAGTAGAATACAGATCCTGACTGAGTGAATTAAGGAAACCTTTAAAAACCGCTCTACTTGACCTGCTTTTAACTCCCTAAATGCGACAAGGTACTGAAGTTCATTACTCCAGTCAGTCAGTTTTTCTTTGTTAGCAGGGTGTTTTCCAAAAGTATGAAGAAATTTCGATGGAATTTCACGAGAAAAAAGTTATTGTTTACTGTTTAGTCTTCTTCTAACCATGAATTTCTGCCACTGGCTAAACATTTTATTTGCCAGAACTTCCAAATCATGAAGATACATTCAAATCTGATGTATTTTTTCCAGTTTGTGTGAATGCATGTTATAAAACTGCTTTAGATAAAGACTGGAAAATGAAAATGTATACATATGCTCCAAAAGCATGCATTTTCACCTTCTGCACACTGTGCTTTGCGTCAATGTTAATCCTGTGCAAGATAGACACCAACATCTATATATCCCTCCTTTCTTCTGCCTCTGTGGTCTGTTCCAGATGTGGATGAGTGTGCTGAAGAAGGCTACTGCAGTCAGGGCTGCACCAACACAGAGGGGGACTTCCAGTGCTGGTGCGTTCAGGGCTACGAGCTCCGACCTGACAAGCGCAGCTGCAAAGCTCTGGGTACGAATGACTGAACTGTGTTTCATCCCTGACACGTGACCGCAGGGAGCTGTCGCGGTTTGACTTCCAATAAAAGTACAGTTGCGTAGTGTTTGTACGTGTTTCTGCAGTAACTATATCCACTACTCTGCTGCGGGGTCCTGGACTTGCATTGAGGTCACCTCATTTAGAGGGTCTGGACTCGATTTAGATATGCAACAGAGTTAGAGTGCAGGCCTGGTACAGCAGCACATCAATCTGCTGCAGTCCAGAGTTAAATGCAGGTCAGACGTGTCTGTCAGACAGCTGCTGCGACCCAGACCTTTACATCCAGTGAGATTAATGCTTTGTCTCATTTAAAGTGACCTTTTGTCCTAACTGAGTTTTCTTTCTCTCTTGTGTGCAGTTACTCGCCAATTTTAACCTGCTTTAACCTGCTAACCTTTGCTTCTCCTTTTCCCTTTAACTCACGTCAACTCCATTCATAATCCTCTTTCTTCCTTCCTTTAGGTCCGGAGCCAGTGCTGCTGTTTGCCAACCGCATCGATATCCGTCAGGTTCTACCACACCGCTCCGAGTACACCTTGCTGCTCAACAACCTGGAAAATGCCATCGCTCTGGACTTCCATCACAGTCGTGAGCTAGTCTTCTGGTCGGACGTGACTCTGGACCGCATCATGAAGGCTAACCTCAACGGCTCCAATGTGGAGGAGGTCGTCTCCACTGGTCTGGAGAGCCCAGGTGGGTACAGCAGCTAATGGGATGCAGGTTCAGATGTAGGACAACAGACACATTTATCATGTTTCCAATTTATTGGACTCCGCTGCTTTCTGTCCAGCTATACTCTGCTCTACTCCACTTCATCCATCACCTTATTCATAAACGAGTTAAGCAGCAGTAGATCAATACTGGTGAAACTTGAAAGTCTTTGGTGCTTTCTTTTTATATATAGTTTCTCTCTTGTTCCTTTTATTTGTAACCCTGACCCTCTTTTTTCTTGTATATTTCAATCTGAGTTTTTATACGTATTTGTCTTCTTTACATTTTGTCTTATTATCTGCTATTTAATGACTTTCTCCACTAATTTTTCTAAAAGAAAATATTGTTAAAATTAAAAGCATCATCATCTAGCACACATGTGTTCTGCATGGAGCTAGAGTCATATTTCATTTAACTTAGCCTACCATAATCGCTTAAAACAGAGAGAAAAAGCTAGCCTGACAGGCTTAAAGCTCACAAGCTAACACCCCACATCTTATGTATTTAACTTGTCCTAGTAGTATCACTTATGCAGTTTTTATTTCATAATGATGATTTATTCTTTCTGCTGGTTCATAAGTATCATGTTATTCCCGATACAAAGGCTAGAAAATGTACATGGAAGAAACGGAATTCTTAAAAGTTTTTATGGCTTAAGATTAAAATTTTCATCTGCAGCTACATCCTTTCTTCTTTTCTCTCTTTTTTTTTTGCTACATCCTAACATTGATTTAGTTGGTTTTTAAGTGATTCAGTTCATTTTTATTAATACAGTGCCAAATCACAACAGCAGTCACCTCAAGGCGCTTTATTATTGTAAGGTAGAAGCTACAATAATACATACAGAGAAAAAATCCAACAATGATATGACCCCCTATGAGCAAGTATTTCAGCGACAGTGTGAAGGAAAAACTCCCTTTAAACAGGAAGAAACCTCCAGTAGAACCAGGCTCAGGGAGGGGCGGCCATCTGCTGCCATGTGATATCCAAATTATTTCTCACACCATTTGGCTTCAGTCCACCACAGGTCCTTCAACCCTACTTTGAAAACCACTTCATTAACTCTGAAGGTCAAGGCACTCATCAAGAAATAGTTTTGCAAGTTGATCCCAGTAAATCCACAACTTTAACTTTGTTCATTGGAGTCTTTTTGAGATTGAAAAACAAAACAAAACATTATAATAGGGGATGAACGTTTATTGAATTACCGGTAGCTATTGCTAGCAAGATGGTGGATGTTCTATCAGCAGAAGACTTTCAAAAATAGGAACTAACAGCTACACAAATACTAATCAGACAAGACCAATTAAAAAATATAAAGAATATGTATTGCTTGTGTTGTATTATACTTGTAACATTCGTAATAAAAAACGGGTTCATACCTAAACAAACTCAGAATGTTCTTCTGTCCTTTAAAGGTGGACTGGCCATAGACTGGATCCACGACAAGCTTTACTGGACAGACTCCGGGACGTCCCGTATTGAGGTGGCAAACCTGGATGGGACACACCGCAAAGTACTCATCTGGCAGAACATGGAGAAGCCCAGAGCCATTGCACTGCACCCCATAGAGGGGTACGGGTCCAAACACACGCACGCACAAGCAGTCTATAATTCACCACAGATGGCTGTGAATGTACACACGCTCACATATACATATCCCCTCTGGATGTGTCCCAGTTGTAGTGTAGCAGCAGAGCAGGGATTAACTTTTGGCAGCACAGCCGTACCCGCAGGCAAGCATCTGTGTGGAACAAGTCTTTCATGAAAGGGGCAGCAGCTAAGTGTGTTTTCTTCCTAGCTTTCATAAGCTGCAGTGGCAAGAGAGAGTTTTGGATGAACCCCCAGAGAAATGTAAAGCTAGAAAACTCATTCAACTTATTAGGTTGCTCATTTGCATGGGATAATTGAAAATTATATTTCAAAAAAGAGTACATCCTCCCTCTGAGGCCGGACAGAACAGATGAATGCTGATGGGGAGGACATACATGATGAGGACAGAGGAGGCTTTTCTTGTTAAATCAGGCATCTGTTGTGTCTAGAATCCTGACAGCAGTCTGCTTGCCTCTTGTGTCTAATAGACTCTGTGACTATCAACTCATTTTCACCCATCTAGTCTGCTGCTGTAAACAAACAAACTAAGTAGAATTGTCCCATTTTAATCTCTTTAGTAAGATCTACTGGACTGACTGGGGTAACACACCTCGCATCGAGTACTCCAACATGGACGGCTCAAACCGACGGGTCATCGCAGACACACACCTGTTCTGGCCCAACGGCCTCACCATAGACTACGCTGGCCGCCGCATGTACTGGGTGGATGCCAAGCACCATGTCATTGAGAGAGCTGACCTGGATGGACGCAACCGCAAGGCCGTCATCAGCCAAGGTACACTCCTAGTCTTGACTGTTACACACGTTTGCTGGAGCTAGCTGAGTTCCCTAAAAACTGGGGCTGCAAAGTCAAAATATCACCCCCAAAATGATGGGCCTGTCGAGCAACCTTGCTTTCAGCTCCTTATCTGTTCAATCCTGCTGTGGCTGTTTCTCCTTACCCCTTTCTCTGCAAGTGATCAGGTTTATGGATAGCAAAGTTTTACATTTAAGGACTAATTTTAGCAGTTAAGACAGCATAACCGCCAAATGTAAGTACTTGTGACGTGAAAAAAACAAACAGTGGATTTAAACACCAATTCAATAAGTTTTAATTTTTGTCTTGGTTGATCTTCACCACAGTGAATCTGATCAATAATGCACAAAAATTCTTTAAACTGGAATGACTCACATACTGCATAAAAATCATGTAACCTACAGTAAAACCTCACAAGCTGCTGCAGGATTCCTTTTTCTTGTTATTTTTTTTTTTTTAAAGCTCTAAGAGAGGCTGGAGAAACAGACGAGATGCTGTATGTGGTGCGCAGAGGTCTGGCTGGAGTTCAGGCTCTCATTCTCAATTTTCATTAATTATCACACTCACGCTAAGAAACACACATGCGGTAAACAAAGGGATGGATGTCGGATGTAGCACGCTGACGCCTCATTACTCCATTATGCCATGTGGCGTTAATCAAAAACATATTTCCATTAAAGAGCACATGTGGTTACCGCTGAAGTGTACACACACACACACACACACAAAATCTATAAATGACGATGTAAAGCCAAATGTGTGGCTCTGTTTATGTTGTTGGTTCCAACTGAGGAACGCATATGCACACTAAAAGTTGAGCTCTTGCAGTGTAAGCAAGCAGTGCACTGATCGATCTCTCTCTCTCTCTCTCTCTCTCTCTCTCTCTCTCTCTCTCTCACACACACACACACACACACACACACACACACACACCCACACACCACACACCCACCCCCACACACCCCCCCCCCCCCCCACCCCACCCCCCCCCCCACCACAAAAAACAAACAAACCCACACCCACACACACACACATCCACACCCCCGCGCCCACAGAGAGAGAGAGAGAGATCCTTTGAAAGTTCACTCTTTGTTGGATTTAAAATGGACAGCTACATTAAATTCATTTCAATTTCTTGCCCTTC
>VUQR01035388.1:20893-43961 GCA_015108515.1 Hemichromis elongatus
GTTAGAGACACACACACACACCCACACACACACACACACACACACACACACACACACACACACACACACACACACACCAGCTTCTGAGACCTCGTGTTTGTCTTCTCAGGTTCTAGATGAACGTTTCTGTTGTTTTCTTGCTGCATTTGTAATTTTCAGCCAGTACCCTGGTACAGTGCAGGGTTGTGGTTTGATGTTAAGCTCGGAGGAAGAAAACAAGAAATTATTAGACTTATGGGTTTGACTCGTAAGGTCCACAAGCATTTGGACAATCACAGTTTTATAGGACATGAGATTAAAATGTGCTGTTTTTTATTATAAAGGTTAAGCAATTTGCCTCGATTACACAACACAAGTTGAATCGGGAGGAGTGCAGGTCTCAGCTGACAGTCACTTTCAATTTGGGGATTTTTTTTTTTTTTTCCCGATGAACTAAAAAGAGAGTGGAAGCACATCAGTGATGATGGAGAGGGTTTAAGAGTTTGAAAAGAGAGAGAGTGAGTGGCAGGGGGACTGTTTGATGAGTGTGTGTATGTGCACGCCGTCAGCCCTTTGAGCTCTCCTTAATGATGTGTGCTCTCAGGATAAAAGGCTGTAATTGGCCCTGTCCTTCCTCCACAGCCTCTGTTTGCTCAGACAACGCACAGGACAAAATAGGACATTTGTGTGTGTCTTTGAGTGTGTGTGAGTGTGTGCATGGTTACATTCTGAGCTACTACGCCGAGGAATGTTAACAAGCATTTATCTCTCTGAACCTATAGTTCTGTGGGGGTGTGGTTAGGTACGTGTGTGTGTGTGCATGCTATCTGGATTTCTGCCAGCTTCTCTGTAGCTGGAAATGGAGCACAGGCGGGTGTCACAGATATCACCACTATCCTGTCTGCACACCTGTACACCACGAGGTAGGGAACAGGAAGAGATAGGGTATTGCATACTTGTATGCTGGTGGGGGGAGTGTCCGTATATTTTTTTTTGTGCATTTGTCGAGCCAAGACAATGAGTTGCCTGTTGCATGGCAGAAGACTGGACATTTAATATACCCAATAGGGGGAAAGTAGGTAGACTTATGAAATAATGAAACCATGAAATAATGGACCCTGTGGACAGCACTTTAGTTCACAGGTATGAATTAAATTAAATTTATATCATATTTATTTAGCACTATATCACAACTCCGGTCACCTTAGGGTGCTTTAAATTGTAAGGAAAAGACCCAACAGTTACCTATGAGCATGCATTTAAAGACAGTGGGAAGGAGCGGTCAGGATGAAAACTCAGGCAGAACCAGGCTCAGGAAGTCAAGCGCCTCTGATTTGAAGCTTTCGTCTTCAGAGGAGGCACAGTATCCAGAGTCATACACAGCTGTGATATAACACAACAGGATAATCGGCCTCCTTGGGAGTAGAATTCAGGTAGCTGCTCTACAGTGTGTGGACACATGGCATTGAAGAAGATAACAGTGGAGGAGTTATAGCATTAAATTTAGTTGCAGCACTTTTAGAAAGACATCTACTGTAATGTATTCCCTACTGCTGTGTAATCCATTATTGTAAATGTGTCTGAATTTTAAATTATAGCATCGGACTTGTTACCATGGCACAGGTCAGAAGCCGGCATCTGTGTTGATATGCATTAGTGCACATGGCGATGTATGTTGCTGTCCAAGTGATGTCTTTTTAACCAGTGGCCCTGCTTGTTTCAGCAAGACAAACCAGATTCTGCCATAATATGGTTCAGCTTTAAAGATAAAAATGCATTAAATTGGTATTTTAATAACACATTAGGTTTTTGTTTGTTTGTTTGTTCGGAAATAGCCGGAGGCCTTATTGTGTTGCTGGTGACCTATAACAGGAAGTGTGACAGATTCAGACAAGCTGTGAGAGGACTAAGAGGTGCCACGTGTAGGTTAAAGGGGACATAGCTGTGAAGCCTTGGTGGGATGTTTGATGCCCTGTCCTCCTGCAGCTGCTCCTCCAGCTGTCCCGGGGACAACAAAAAAAGGAGCAGGAGGATTGGGTTGGGTTGCAAAGATGACAAGGAATAAGGTGATCGTATCAAAACCATCACTGAGATGTTGATGACTAAGAGGAGGGAACTGGGTGTACTATTGTCTCCCTCATGTTGAGATAAGATCAGAAAACACACACGGTGAGCCACTATCATTACACACACACACCTGTTTGAAAAGAAGAGACGAGGGCAGATGTAGAGATGCTTTTTTTAAATTTATTTCATTTCTTTTGTTCAGTTTTCTTGAATAAACTTCATTGAACATTCACACAAAACACACCCAGATACTTTGATCCTTGCAGCTTATTATCTCTGTGATCTCCCTCCATTTTTAGACGTTTACCACTTGACATTTCTGCTGTGACGTACAACGCTGTCATTAAACGAGCAGCGCTGTTTTTAAAAGCCGCGTGCCAGCACACTCGCCACACTGCTGCGGCTCTGCGTGGCAGCAGAAATCACTTTTTCCATCCGTTCGGCGTGCCCATCTGACTGGGCTGTGCGGCTTCTGCGCTGGAAGAGGATTAAGGCTGGTGAAAGAAAAAGAGCATTGATTTGGACAAGTGTGGAGGAGTCACCCTGGGCTGATGTTCCCACAGGAGACATATCTGCACAGGCTCCCCTGATGTGGACCGTGACAGTCCGCAACAAAAATCAACCATTCGTTTAAGGAACAGAAATAGGCACGGAGTTAAAGCCTCGGAGCAAATTTTTCCAATCTTAATAAAAGCAGCGAGCTTTCACATGTAAACATTAATGTCAACGAGAACTGGAACAACAAATGACACGACTGATTATCCCATTTGCATTTTCTCTTTGTTCTTTTCTCTGCTTTGAAGAACTTTGAAGAGGGTTTGTCAAACAAAGTGATGAAGCCTCATCAAACAGCTATGCTTGAACTTTGATTTTTAAATGTTCAGCCACAAATGTTTAAAGGAAACTCTTCCATTTAAGCAGTGAATCTGAGTGGTTGGTTAAAATAAAAAGGTAAGCGTATTTCTGCTATGACCAAAAACATTATTAGAGATGTTAAACAGCATTATACGTCAGGCAGGCGTCAAGCTCTCCTACAGAGCACACGTACTATATTCACAACTTGTAAGTTTTTGCAAAACTCCCACACATACGACTGTCCTGGTTCAGTTTTCACTGTCAAATCTGTGAGTGAAGTTTTATTGTGGAGACATGAGCAACACTAGTATGCATCGGTCTGATCTGGTTTAAGGGTGTTCTCTTACATTTAGTTTCCGGATGGAAAAGTCACATTATGTATGGAAAACCTACGAAGCGCCTCTGGTTTTGGATGCTTTTGCCACAGCTTAACCAACTACAGACTGGTTTGAGGCAGCGTAATTGAAAGCAGTTCTAAAATGGGGATGATATGACATCAGCCAAGCCCACAGCTCTGAATGGAAGGATGTTTGGAGGGTTAGTGGAACAGGCCAAATGTAGCATGTGCTCTTTCCATTCTTTGTGTTAGGACTGAAAATTAATCGAATCATTACTTTTGCTTAATATAAATGTGACAAACTCAGCTTCTGTGTTTGGAAACATTTTTTCCCCCCCTTTTTTTGTTTTTGTTTGCATAAATGTCATTTTTGCCTTGCTAAGCTGAGTACTTGTCTCTGTTTAGGCCTCCCCCACCCATTTGCCATCACAGTGTTTGAGGACAGCCTCTACTGGACTGACTGGCACACCAAAAGCATCAACAGCGCTAACAAATTCACAGGAAAGAACCAGGAGGTAATCCGCAACAAGCTGCACTTCCCCATGGACATCCACACACTGCACCCACAGAGGCAGCCTGCAGGTCAGTATAAGACTGGGTGAACAGCTGAATACTCAGACTGATGTTTGTTACACATGTGCAAAACTTGAAAAAGTTTTTGTTCTCAATAAGGTTTTTATCTGCTTAAATAAATGCCTTATTTGGGGATGGGTCGCAGATACACAATATAAATGGACTATTTTTTAGTTTTCTCTCTGAATTATTCGTTTTTCAGCAGACAGTTGTTTGCAACTTTCTGCAAGGTCACAAAGCAGCAGCTTGAATAAGAACAATCAATAGCATCAGAGTGAAGCAGCAGAAAACATTGCATTGATCTTGTCTAAACGAAGAAAAGAAAGGTGTCTGTATTGATTATGTTGGATTTTACCTGTGTAGGTTTTTCTCAGTCGAGACTGTTACTGTGGTTTTGGGTTCATGGATCGGACAGTAACACACAGCAACAACAGGAAGCTGTGCTATCTCTATAGTACATAACTTTAGCTTGAGTTTAGAACAAAAGGAAGGAATCTAGTCTGGTCTCATTATATTTTGGTATGTTTACTTACCGTTATTTCAGATCTGTCTGTGACTGCCTGGGAGCAATGATTCCTTTTTTATTCGAGGATATCATTGCAGACAGAAGTGAAAACTTTGCCTCACACAGTGGCGAACCCCACCGTAGAATGATTTGTTGCACCAGTGTCAGACCCTGCCGTGAACCGGCCAGTTGATGTGTGTTTTTCATCAGCATGATAGCAAAGACTTGTGTTCTTTGCTAACAAACCGTGTTGAACTTGACTTCCGGCCAAGAGAAAGTTTTTCTTAACGTGCTGATAAAATACTGCAGCAGCCCCGACACTAACATGAAGTGTGAGCTGCCTCCGTGTTGGCAGCAGGGAGGTCAGTCGAGATTCAGTCAAGTCATGCGAGTTCATGTCTGATCAGAACAACGAAAAGCCGCCTCAGAACCAAAGTGAACAGAGGGCCACGCGCTGTGACCTGTTAGTGGAAGAGGACGCAGACGTTTTTGGAAGTGTGATTCTTTGTTTTGTTGCTCTGGGCTCGAGGAGAAAGTGGATTTGAGGGGGGTTTCATTTTTCTGACCGTTTTAAATGCGATATACTGAGTTGTGTCTGCCTGTCTCTCCTCTAGGTGGCAGGAACCGCTGTGGCACCAATAATGGAGGCTGCAGCCACCTGTGTCTCCCCAGCAACAAGACGTACACGTGCGCTTGTCCCACCGGCTTCAAGAAGGTGGACAGTTACAGCTGTGCCACTGGTGAGTTCCTCCACTGTTTATTGTGGAAAGTACAGAAATACTCCTAATATTATTAATGCTATTTTTAGCTGTGTGTATCCATACCAAAGTCTGAGATTAATTGGAATCTTAAATTTAAAAAAAAAAACAACCTATATCATCTGTTCTGACTTATGAACCATGTGTTCACACTAATGAAGAGAAAATAATCCTGTAACACATGGTTAATCTGATCAGCCCTGCAATTAAGGTGTAGGCTGTCAGAGGAAACAAAATTTCAGATGAAAAATGCCTGTGCAGACAATTATAAGACACCTACTGCATGTAAAGTGAGGTCTCGTTTAGGGAACATTTAAAGTGAGTTCAAGTGCCTGTTACGTTCAAGCAGCTGAAGAAAATTTGAGCTAAAATTGAATGTTTTCATTTTTTTCCCCCCGCTGTCCAGTCGTGCTGCTTGAAATTGTATAAAAAGTATTCTCATGATTCTGTTTAGTTATGTTAAGGCAGCGGGTGTGATTTGTGATATTAATCAGTGGTTACATGTCTTTGTGGTAGAGCTGTTTTACTGTTGTTTAATGTTGACCCAACTGTTAAACCTAGAAGACTGACAGAAGACCTTTGGTCTTTAATCAGGTCTTGACAAGTTCCTGCTTTTTGCCCGAAGGACGGACATCCGACGAATCAGCTTCGACACCGAGGACATGTCCGATGATGTCATTCCTCTGGCTGACGTGCGCAATGCCGTGGCGCTGGACTGGGACTCCAAAGACGGCTACATCTACTGGACAGACGTCACCACCGACTCCATCAACAGAGCACTGTGGAACGGCACCAAGCAGGAGGTCAGTGATACCTGCAGGTTGACTGAACTCAGTGCTGCAGTCTCATCATTTCTTATCTGTCCCCATACTTAAAAAGGATCAGAGGAGGACGGCAGCAGAAGCCAGCCGGACTTAGGTTTATACATTACTGCCATCTACTGGCTTTGAGGTGAAAAAGCAACAGCTTGTTGTCCTTGGTATAAGAGAATGTAGCAACCTTTAGCACATTCATAACTCACTGATGCAGTTTTACAACAGAATAGCATAAAAATGACATGAAAACATTGCCATCAAAGCAGTAAACAATGGGGTCAAAGTCCAAGTTTCATCTTCAGACTTCAGGGAAAATAGAAGAAAGATTTCATATCTGTGTAAGCACTCTTTTGTTTTTCAAACAGGTTGTGGTGGAAACCAGTCTGGAAAGTCCAGCAGGTTTGGCAATAGACTGGGTGACCAACAAGCTCTACTGGACTGATGCTGGTAAACGGTCTCATTTCACGTATTCTGACATAAAATATCATTTTATATCAATTTTTTCATTGACCAGCTCGGCAGGGAGTGCTCCTTAATTTGACCCGCTTGTGTTTTTTGTTGTCAGGTACTGATCGTATCGAGGTTTCTAATGCCAATGGGAGCATGCGGACGGTCCTGATATGGGAGAACCTGGACCGACCGCGGGACATTGTAGTTGATCCGATTGGAGGGTAAGAGGATGAAGTTTTAAACAGAAGCAGCTTGTGAACCTGGACAACACATGCAGGTCTAACTTGTTCCTTCTTTCTCCTCAGCTTCATGTACTGGACAGACTGGGGGGCCAACCCAAAGATCGAGCGTGCAGGAATGGACGCCTCCAACCGAATTGTCATCATTTCATCCAATCTGACGTGGCCCAATGGGCTCGCCATTGACTATGAGACCAAACGCCTGTACTGGGCTGATGCTGGCATGAAAACTATTGAATATGGCAACTTTGATGGTTCTGACAGACAGGTAAAGTTTTTTCTGAGAAAACATTTGAAGTAAGAAAATTAAGTAGTGTAAAGTATTAAATTTGTTATCGTTCATACTGTCTTGTTTTTGTGTTTGGGATTATGCCTGTTCAGACATGTTTAAAAAAAAAAAGAGCTCATCAAGCCTCTGATGTTATTTTTTTGAGCACAGATTTTGATTGGGACTCAGCTGCCTCACCCCTTTGGCTTAACTGTACATGAGGACAAGCTGTACTGGACAGACTGGCAATCCAAGAGCATTCAAAGCGCTGACAAGCTCACTGGGTTGGGGCGCCTCACACTGGCTGAAAACCTAGAGAATCTAATGGACATCCATATGTTCCATCGACACCGTGAGACAGGTGTGTGTCTTTCCGCTGAAGTGTGGAGTGTTGTCTCTGTGTTGAAGAATAATTGAACTTGCAGCTGTAAATTGATGTTTACAACCACAGCGCTGAATAATTTTAAACCTATAGCTAATTGATGCAATTTGCAGGACGTCAAATGGGACTGCAGTGTGCTGACTTGTTGAGTCAGCCTTGCCCTTTCAGCGTTAGCTGAAGCAGTCAAACTGCAGCGCAGGGCGAGTCAGTCAGATGTCAAACCGCATCCCATTTTTCAAGTGTGAATCATCTTTTCAATATAAAGGGACAAAGGTATAAAGGCTGTCGTGTGTACACAGCAAAAATACAAATAAAAATATGTATCTTACACAAAGGAAGCTCTTCTCTCTGTGTGCTGGCTTGTCTCTGAGCTCACATCCAATATATCTACTGACACCGGGGAATTACAGGTAAACTGAACCCGGATCATTGGCTGAGAGAACAGAGCCTGTGAATCCTGTCTGATCCCGGTGATGTATTTGGCTCTGTCAGGTGGCTAGAAGGGTTTTCGCTGTTTGCTTCTGCAGTTTTGTTGGGGGGGGGGTTCTTTTTTTTCCCTCAATTTCTTCCACACTGCTCCCATTCTTTGCTGTTAAGCTGACTTAGAAAGTAGGACAGGAAGTGACCAGAGTCTGTTTACATTTCCACCTGTAGTGCATAACCCGTGTGCGGTGAATAATGGAGGCTGCAGCCACCTCTGTCTCCTGGCGCCCGCTCCCAAAGCCTCCAGCTGTGCCTGCCCCACTGGCATCAACCTGCAGACGGATGGAAAGACCTGCACACCTGGTATAAAACAAACTCTGTTACATCTCAGTAACATTTAGCAAAAAAAAGGGACTTTGCACAGTTTCCAAAGCAGCTTAATAGTTAAACACATACAAGCGTGTGTTAAGATCTTCCTACGTATCCTGTCAGAAACAAACGCCTTAAACAACATATCCATCTCAAAGGGAAATCCGATAAAGAAAATCCATTTAATAGGACCGAGAAGATAAAAGTATGTCAGCTGCTTTTTGTGATGTGTAATCCTTTTGTGTGCAGGCATGAGCAGCTTCCTGATATTTGCACGTAGGACCGACATCAGGATGGTTTCTCTGGACATCCCCTACTATGCCGATGTGGTTTTAGCCATCAATAGCACCATGAAAAATACTATTGCCATTGGTGTTGACCCCAAAGAAGGTTTGTATGTCTTCTTAATTTTTTTCCTGTTTAATAACTGATGTAGGAATAAAGTCCTCAACTGTGTGTATATGTTTGCATTTGTGGCACCTCATTCAGGAAAAGTCTACTGGTCTGACAGTACGCTGAAAAAAATCAGCAGAGCCAACATCAATGGGATAGCACATGAAGACATCATATCTACAGGTGGAGCATGGCTTACATGTATAAAGTCTTGTGATTCCACATCGTCAGAGTGTCATGACTTGATATTTCACTGTCTCACTGCAGGGCTGATGACGACTGACGGTTTAGCAGTGGATGCTGTTGGCAGGAAGATCTACTGGACAGACACAGGAACGAACCGCATCGAGGTAGCCAACCTGGACGGCTCCATGAGGAAGGTTCTGGTCTGGCAAAATCTCGACAGCCCTCGAGCAATCGCCCTCTACCATGAGATGGGGTGAGCCTGATAGAGCTTGACGGCCTTTTGTTGTCATTTAAAGCAAGAAAGTTGTTCTTTGTTACTTCATCTTCTGTGTTTTCTTTATCTTCCCATCCTCCAGATATATGTACTGGACAGACTGGGGCGAGCATGCTAAGCTGGAGCGCTCGGCGATGGACGGGTCAGACCGTGTGGTGCTCATCAGTAACAACCTGGGCTGGCCCAATGGCCTGGCCATTGATATGGCTGGCTCTCAATTACTGTGGGCTGATGCACACACTGAGGTAATTAAATGCTTCGAAGAATAAAATAAAGTGGATACAAGTCAGAGTTAAAGATTTAAATGCTAATAATGCTGTTGCCTATGATATAAAAGCTTTGAGCATGAAAGCGTCACATGTTATGAAGTCATGGTGGTAATGTGGTACTGGCTCTCTGCAGCGTATCGAGGCATCTGACCTCAACGGGCAGAACCGCCGCACCCTTGTAACTCCAGTCCAACACCCGTACGGTTTAACCCTACTTGGGCCCCACATCTACTGGACCGACTGGCAGAGCCGAAGCATCCAGCGAGCCGACAAGAACTCCGGTGCCAACACCATCACAGTGCGAGCCAACCTGCCAGGCCTGATGGACATCCAGGCTGTAGACAGGGAGAAGCCGCTTGGTGAGTCTGGAGGACACGAAGTGGATTTAATTTTGCCAACGAGAAAATGTAAAGAAATAGTTTTAAGTCTGTGTGCATGTCTTCCTGTTTTAAGTGCGCTCCTGTGTCTTTGCATTAATCATTTTCCCTGCGTCCTTTTAAGGTTTTAATAAGTGCGGCAGAAGGAACGGGGGTTGCACTCACCTGTGCCTGCCTCGTCCCAATGGTACTTCGTGCGCTTGTCCCACTGGGATTCTGCTCAAGGGAGATGCCAGGTCATGTGACGATTCCCCAGAGACATACCTGCTCTTCTCCAACCGCGTGAGCGTGCGCAGAATCTCTCTGGACACCAATGACCACACTGACGTACACGTCCCGGTGCCCGAGCTGCACAACGTCATCTCGTTAGACTACGACAGCGTTGATGGAAAACTTTACTACACCGATGTCACCCTGGATGTTATAAGGTGCAAATGCTAATTTTTGTGATGATAATTTTGTAAAGCACACATTTTGAATAAAGTTTGCCACTATAATAGGATTGTGCACAGTAAAGTTGAAGTAGCCATACCACGTCGAACAGTAACTTGTTCTTCAGGCGCTCTAACCTGGACGGCAGTGGCATGGAGACGGTGATAAGCCAGGGCCTGAAGACTACAGATGGGCTTGCTGTAGACTGGGTTTCCAGAAACATGTACTGGACCGACACCGGGCGCAACACCATTGAGGTGGCCCGCCTGGATGGAACTAGCCGCAAAGTCCTAGTCAACAACAGCTTGGATGAACCCCGAGCTATTGCAGTGTTTCCAAGCAAAGGGTAAGAGAGAGGAGTACACTGGGCTTCATTCACAAACACAAGGTTAGATTTGGTCTCCGTAGTTCTTAAAGTCAGATATGGACGGCACTGAAACTGGCAGAGGAACAGGCTGTCTGTCAGCGTGATGTTTTCATTGTTTTATGTTGAAGAATCACTTGGTTGCAGAATTGTTTGCACAATATAAAGACATGAGCTCATCAGGCTTGCCACGCCTCTGCAGGTTCCTGTTCTGGACTGACTGGGGCCACATCGCGAAGATTGAGCGATCTCACCTGGACGGCTCAGACCGGAAGGTTTTGATCAATACAGACCTGGGATGGCCCAACGGCCTAACACTAGACTACGACACACGAAGGTTAGCAGAAGCATGTCTGAGATACCTGTATGTCTTGTAAAGGGCCTAAATGTTTATTATTGTGTTATAATTCATCATGCTGCAATTACTTCTGATGACTCTTGAAGGATCTTCTGGGTAGATGCCCACTTGGACAGAATCGAGAGTTCTGACCTGAATGGGAAGCTGCGTCAGGTCCTCGTCAGCCCGGTGTCCCACCCGTTCGCCCTCACACAGGTACCCCCAACCCCTTCCTTTCCTCCTCACCCTCAGCTGTCATACGCTGGGCTGACCCTTTTCTTCCCTGGCTGCTTCTTCCAATCACCCACTCTCTTTCACTCATCGGCTCACCGTGTGATTCTCTCCATCTTTCAGCTCATACTGAACCCATTCGACTTAACCATTTCTTCTACTTCGCTTTCACTCTGACCCTCATTTTTCTTCTTCCTCCCTTCCCTTTCTTCCTCTCGCCCCCTTCTCCTTGTCCGTGTATTTTTCCTCCCCCTCTCTTCTTCTCCCTCGTTTCCCCAGTCGAAGCCGGTGTCCTCCCCTCTAACTCCTTTCTCCCGACTCTCGCAGCAAGACCGCTGGATCTACTGGACGGACTGGCAGACTAAGTCCATCCAGCGGGTGGACAAACACACCGGCCGTAACAAGGAAACCGTGCTGGCCAACGTCGAGGGCCTCATGGACATTATAGTGGTATCTCCTAACAGACAGACAGGTAAGGAGGCTTTTTCTCCTGGCAGCTCCATCTGACGGGGAAGAGGCCAAAGATGTCATCTGTTTATTAGCTTTTGCTGAAAGAGCCAAGGCTACTGTGGATTTATGAAATATTGTCAGTGCTACATAATTGGTCTGTCAATATGACTATTCACATGGTTTGTTAGCGTGAGTAAGATAACCCTTTCTCCGGAAAGGCAAGAAATCTGATTCCTGTTGATAAGGGTGATGGATTTCTTTCAGCGCGATTAGTATAATCAGATAAAACAGAATAATTGTTTTACTTGACACAGATTCTGGTAATTGTGTTAGATTGCATTTTAATTTATCATAACCACCATCACAGTGAGGCTGGGACCTTCATTCTCTACTGTCACACTGTCGTTACTTGATGCCATTCTAACTAAAAGCTTACAGTTCCATCCAGATAAATGAACCAAAGTAATGGAGGAAACACTCATTATTTTCAGTTATGTTCAGTTAGTTTGGGCTGAACATGAATGTGAACGTCCCCTCTCCTTCCCTTTAGGCACTAACCTCTGTGGGATCAATAATGGCGGTTGCACTCACCTTTGCTTCGCCAAGACCAACAGTTTTGTGTGCGCCTGCCCCGATGAACCAGACGGGCGACCGTGCTCCACAAGTAGGTGTTCTCTGTAATTTAGCAGCCTGTACCAGACTTGACTGATCTTCAGACTGAAAAAGTTAAAAAGTTACAAATAGGTTTTATATAGCAGAAGAACACTAAAATGACAAACCAGGAAATGCCCACTCAGGCCCTTGTTCCTCCCGTGTTTATCAGTTTCAGGTTACATCCCCACCTCTCCTGCCAGAGGGCCCAGCAGCACTCCTGTCCCCAACAAGATCCCCAAAGCTCCCACAGACATCCCACATAGAGGACCCTCACTGGTCAAGTAAGTCTGTTGTGTTCACTAAACGGTTCACATTCCCAGCTCCAAACTGTATTTGGTCTAAATGGAAATGTCCCATTGTCCCACTATACAAATTTTCAGAAGCCACAGTAGCTGAAAGATTTAATGTTAATACACAGTTGTAAATACAACGAAGTTGTTACAAATCATGTAAAATCCTCTGTGTTGCAGTATATGGTAAATTAATATTTATTTTCTTCCTTATCGTTACAGCTGCACTGACAAGAACCTAAGCATCGAGGGGTGCATGAACACTGTGGTGACAGCTCCTCACGGTCAGTACACCGAAACACTCACAAAGTCTTAGAAACCACGTTGCCTACAGAGAAAAGAGAAAAGCTAGGCATCACACTTTCTCCGAGATACAGTACATCCAGAATGAGTTTACTCTTGAGCTCAGTCCAAAGACCGGTAGCTCACAGAGACTGCTAGCATAGCTGTGCGACTAGTATAAAGAACACCTTTAAACAAGATCTTGACACGGAGTATTGTTTAAGGCCTCAGAAGAGAAATATAATGTGTTTGTAGACAAAGACGTTTGTAGCTGTTGGTTACCAGCTTGCTAGCTAATGTTAAAATAGCATGAAGCTAGGCTAACAGTCTCTCTCCTCTACTCAGAGTTGGACATCAGTGACGTTTGGGACTTAAATAATAATTGGTTTCCAGTCTGTACATACCATTCACATCAACCAAAGCTTAGTTCTGACTGTGAAGACAATTAATAATGTAAGATATGTTGCTTTAGCTTTAGCAAATCAGTTTAAGCAACGTAAGGTTGGCCGATGTGTAAAAATTTGACAACCGACAATCGTCAGTCCAATGACCCACAATAGGCGATATATTCGTGCATGCATATAGCAATGTAATCAATATAATCATGCACGGACTGATTTCCACGTTCACACTGGAGAAGAAGGTGCAGATAGAAATAGACTGTTGCTTCAGCGAGGAGGTCGTAGACGGAGAAGACGATGCAGTGGCTTGGAGGAAAAGGCATGAAAAGCGTTTCCCATTGATATCACACACGGCACAGAAATATCTGTGTATACCAGCCGCAAGCACACCTTCAGAGCACATCTTTCAACACCGCTGGAAATATTGTTAACCACCTGCACACACACTGCTATGATAAAGTAAATATGCGTGTTGTCCTGTCAAATAATTTACAAGTTTTGTTTGGAGGGAGTATTATACCTTCTTTTCTTGTTCGTTTCATTAGCGATATAGCTACTTTTTGGATTATTCATTTATTTATTTGAAATGCGCCATGTCTGAGTTTTTGTTTTTTTTTAATGTGTGCTGGAAGAGACATTTGGATTTTTACGTACTTTTTGTTTAATTTTGTATTTGTTGTTTGGTCGAGGGTGTAAGACAAACACTGGACGGGCCTGTAAACACGGTTATAGTAGAAAAAATAAGCCAATTTCTCTTTGCTTCCCTCCCCACCGATGTGGTTTTTTTAATTTAAATAAAATGTTTTATTTTTTTGTTGACATGGACTACTGCCGTTCTTTTTTTCTGTTATGAGTTTGTGTAAATGAATCGCTGCTGCATTTGGGCACACTCTGAGGAGGGTGCGTTTGCTCGCAGCTGAAGGAGGGTGCCCTCAAAACAGCGCTGTTATTAATTTCTGAAGACTGCTTCTGTTGGCTTCAACCAACATTATTAGCAAACTTACCCATGGGCAAATAAATAAACCACCCTCGTAAAAACGAGAGATATATTCGTCTAATTGCCCAACCTTAAATCCTGTTGCGCACCCCTGATGTGTCCTGTCTGTTGTAGGAGAGGGACTTCATGTCAGCTATGTGATCGGTGGGGTTCTGACCATTCTAGCCATTCTGATCCTCATTGCGGCTTTGATCATTTACAGGTCAGTGTCTTGCACGACATTTCCTAAAACAGAATGTTTAATTACCTACATTTGACACAGAGAATAGTTACATTTGTAAATTAAGTTGTAATTGCTATTGTTGTCTTATTTTTGATCAACAGACATAAAAAGTCAAAGTTTGCTGACCCGGGAGTGAGCAATCTGACCTACAGCAACCCCTCGTACCGGACGTCCACACAAGAGGTCAAGATCGAGGCATCGCAGAAGCCTCCGATATACAACCAGCTTCGATATAAGAAAGAGGTAACGAACGCTCCGCAATCTGTGAGGCATTACAAAGAAAACCTGATGGATTTAACATGAATCCATGATATTTTCATCGGATGATCACAGAATGTATTACGTCTTAGCACAGAGACAAATCCCTTTACTGTTTGTCTCTGTGAATAGAATGATTTTAACATGTGACACGAGTAGGTCACAGACACCGGCGCTCATCTTCTCCTCCCCTCTTTTCTCTCCCTCACCGCAGCTCTCTCACCCCTACAACTCCCTCTCTCCCTTTATCTTTTGACCCACTTGTCCTGTGGAGAGGTAGTTACACAGCATGAAGGAGTCGTGTCATTCTAAACTGTCTTTGTTTTACTTCTGCCTTTCACAGCATGTCGCCTGAAAAATCTTAATGAATAACCTCGTTCTTTGGATGCAGTTCCAGAGCTCTGTGATCAGCAGCATGATGGTTTTTATCCCACTGAGTGATGTGTCGTGATATTGACATTGAAATCGAAAACTAGCAGCAGCTTCTACTATTCATAGATTGTTTTGCTCTGGAAAAATATGCACCAACTTCCTGTTTGTATTCTGGAGTCCACATCGCACAGTCTAGGATTTTTGTTTCTTCTGCATACTTGTAGCACCTTAATCTGAAAATGTATTTAAAAAAACAAACACACAAAAAAAGCTAACTCCAGAAGAAAGCAGAGCTTCTGCAGCATGACTTTTGTGGTTTTGAACATGGCATTTTGTTCTGGAGTGTTCTCTGACTTATCCCTGATGTGCGTCCACCTTTTAACAGGCTGAGAGCTTTCTGCCTGATGTTAATACATTTTAATTAAAAAGAAAAAGAGCAAAGGGTTAGAGTTAAAGATGAAAGAAAGAAGCTTGACTTGAGTGACACATCAAAGGTGGATGAGCCCTCTGAACTGCCGACACAGAGGCAATCACTAACAGTGTTGTTGTTGTCCAGGGGGGAGTGGACGGAGGCTACACCAAGGAGAAGATCCGCATCGTGGAGGGTGTGTGCCTCCTGTCCAATGACGAGCTTTACTGGGACGACCTGAAACAGATCAAGCCGTCTCGAGGCGGCCTGCACACCTGCATGCGCACGGACACCGTGTCCCTGCAGGCCAGCAGCGCTTCGCTAGACGACGGCGAGACGGAGCAGCTCCTCCAGGAGGAGGCGTCCGAATGCTCGTCCATAACCACCCTGACCCCTTCTGCCATCACCCCGCAGCGTCACGCCCAGCACAGCCTGCCCGACACCGGCTGGGTCTCCGTACGCAAGCCCTCCACCGAGAGCGAAGTGTGAAGGGGGCCCCCTGCCCCCTCTGCTTTATCTCGACCATTATTACCTAATACACACATGCAGTCACCTGTATTTAGAGCTGGTACAAACACACACAAAGATGAATAGGTACAGAACACAGTAACAGCTGCATATGTAAACTAACGGTACATATCAAACTGGTTAGACCCAACTAAGCTACAAAACACACATGTCCTGTCTTTAAAACTGGGGCTCCGTCCTACTTGTCCTCGGTGCTGCTGCCTCGAGGCAAAAATGGAGCACGCTGGAAAAAGAAAAACAAAGGACTCTGGGGAGGAAGTGAACAGAGAGACACAAGCGTTAACGTGGAACCTTTTTTTGTTTTTTAAGGATAGAGACTCGGTGTGACAAACGCTTCTCTGTATACGACTTCACCTTTCATTTCCTTTGTTTTTCGTTCTGGACGAAGCTAAAGCAACAAACTCCCCGGACGACGTAACCACAGAGTTCCCTCTAATGCCACTCATGTCTTTATGAACTATATTTATGAACATGTTTGTGTGTTTTGTTTTTTTTTACTTGTAGAGTGGGTTTGCTGACTTTCGGAGAATGATGAGTGCGCTAAACTAGAAGTTTTATTTTTGTGCAGTCGCACCTGTTGTTTTTTTTTTTAATTTTATTTTATTTTTCAAAAGTTGTATTTATGACAGTGCCAAAGGGTGGGGCTTCAGAGTCTCCATGCTTCTTTCTTCATTTCACACTACAACAGAGATTTATCTTCATTCTGGGATGTTTGTTTCCTCTGACTTGCCCCCCACCCCAAACCTCACCAGTGTGGGAGACCTCAGTGTTGGCATCTGCCTCTTTACAGCCTCCAAGGGATTAAACGAGAAATGACTGTAGCAGGTTCTCTCAGTTGGCTGCAGGAGGCCGTCGGTTTTCAGTTTAAAGTTGTACTTCAGTCATCGCTGATCCTCAGGCAGAGCGGAAGTCGCCTCGATGAAGTAACAGCCTAAGTGCCAAATGTTGAATTCTTTTTCCCACTTCAGCTGTATATTTATTTCTCCTCAGATGCACATGCACATGGCATTTTCTCACTTTTAAAGCAACATACTCCACAGATAAAGCTGTGGAGCCATGCAGATAGTTGTGTGGTTGTATGAATCCAGGTATTAAACATACGTCTCAGTTGTCTTCTGTCCAAAAACACTGGGGGTTTCCTCTGAAACCACGTTTTTCTTCTATCTGTCCAAAAGAAAAAGGTTTACTTTCTAAGCAGGTGATTAGTTTTTTGTGTTTTTGAGTTTTCCCCCCCCATTGCTGATGTGTTTGCATAACACCTTTTTTTAAACTAGTGTGTGTAATATCCTTCCACCTTTTCCACTAATATGAGATTCATTCTTAGCAGCATATTATGTTTTTAAGCCCACTTGATAACTGATGGCAGGTAACAATAACAGAAATATTAGACGAACAAAAACTTTCAAATTGATCGAGGGTGAGCGCTTACGAGATGATTGGCTAAGTTTCCCATTTTGGCTGCCGATTGGCTCTTTAGGAGCAGACGCAGCACTGCTGCCATCTTTAGCATTTCAAAATTAGCCCACACATTTGTGGTCAGTGTTATCTAACGTCTCTAGTTTGAATTCAGTTTTTCTTACTTCATCGTAGTTCCACTTTTCACTTTCTATTGACAGTCAAGCTTCAGAGGCACAGATATTAAAAAAAAAAAAATCTTGGCACATACAACCAGAAGTATCTGCTTGGCCAGAAACACTTGGAAGTAAATGGGAAAATTTGTGCTTTTGGTCATTTGAGTCTCACTCCTTCATATCTGATTCTGTCAGGTGCGCTCACTGTGTCTGCCACATGCACAGTGCAACAAAAGGGGTAACTCAGAAACACTGTGCATGTCTGAGCTCAGCAGGCAGTGCGGGTTAGAGTTGAAAAATGTATCAGACAGCTTACTGAGAAGTGAATTTAATGGCTATCGTGCAGTGCTTTATATTTAGAGCCCCATTCTGCCTGTCAATTGTGGCGCAAACGGAAATACTATATTGCTATATGAACAAATATATCTTTGACACAGTATAGAATCGTGTATTTTGAAGTATCTGCTACAAGCTCAGCAACACGCTGATCTGCTGCTAGACGAAGCACTGAGGCCAATGAGAGAGGGGCTTGGCAGCTACATGACTACAGTCTCTGATGGTTGGTCGAGGGCAGGCCTACAGAGCATCATAGCGACCCAGGATCCAGTAATCCAGACTCACAGTCCCTCCAACTCTGCTGCAGGAATGCTAAAACTGTACAGATTTTATCACACGGATATAAGCAAACGTTTTTGTTGATAATGAGTTGAGCTGTATAGTCTTTTGTACAAAGGGATTTCATGACCGTTTTTAGACTTGTATTAATTTTACTCACTGGAAAAGAACAAATTTTTTTATTTTTTTTTTGTTTTTTTGTTTGTTTTGTTTTTGCTGGATTATTTTAACCACTGTGTTCCCAAGCCTTGTAAATGATAGGGAAGATGCCAGTTATTTAATAGTGCTCTTTTATCTTATGAATTACTGGTCACGTATAGCTGTTGTAAAGTTAACAAAAAGAGATATTTATGATTTTTCGTTTTCATTGTCACTTGATGTGTAAATATGAAAAGACTGTATATGTATGGCAGTACTAACAAGCTGTGTTGTGTGATATAGTGAATTATCCCTTTGCTATCTTTTAATATAAAATTGCATTTGCATTTCAATGAAACCTTCGTCTCACTCGTCTGTGCGCTCGATGCTTTTAGACAAACGTGTTTCCTCTTCTGACACGTAGCAATGAAAGGGGATGCGAATATCTTCAGGTGCTATTTCAGTTATTATAGTTACAATAGGCGGGGAGTTTTAATCGCATGATTTGGGGGATCTTGTCAAAACAGATTTATAAATGCAGAGAAATTCGTTCAGAATTTGATCTGACAGGAATCTGATTGGCAGCAGCTTTATATTTCAGCTTGACAATGATCCCAAACACACTGCCAATGCAGTAGAAGCATACCTGATATGAAAATACACACAGTGGACTGGTAAGTGTGAGATCATGTTGACAAAGAGCGGAATGAGGTACAGCCAACATCCAACTTTTAGAGCTTTTAATGTCTTTCAAGAAGCCAGGAGATCCTAAATAAATAAGAAAGCTTGCCAAAGTGTTAGGCTGTGTTGAAGCAAAGGTGGTCATACTGGCTTTCAGACTGGTTAGAATTGTTTCACCTCTGGTTTTCGTGTATGTTTGCAAACACGTCATCTGTCCTTTCTGTCCCACTTGTTCATTTCCGGGTCACTGATGGGCTGGGGCCTATTCCTGGACAGGCTGTCAGTCCATTGCAGGGCCAACACAGAGAGACACAACTTTTTACACCTATGGGCATTTAGAATCCTGAATTAACCTAAACCCAGTAACTGCATGTCGTTGGACTGTGGGAAAGAGTCTATGTTCTGTTCGAACCCAGGACTGTAAGGACTGTAAGGCAACAGTGTTAACTGCTATTTATATAACTCACTACTAATTTTTTTTTAACAAAATATAAATAAATAGCAGTCATCCAATACCATCATCCTTTCAAGCTTTGTAGTTTTATCAGGTATCCGTATGGTGGATGCAGATCTTCTTCTTCGACTATTCTTGAACTTTCATTAGTATTTAGTATAAAAGATGCAGGGTGAATGAATGTTGGCTTTTATGCTGTATAATACATGTTACAAATTATAACCAATGGAGAGTATCACTGAGGAGAAATGGCGTTTTTGCATTTGTTTTGCAGAGGACCAAGCAACAAACTGATATACCGTATGTAACCGTTCAGTGAACATTTATGTAGAAGAAGACACAAACACACAAAACACTTTAGCGCCCTTTAGTGTTCAAGTTCTTCTTGTGCTCTTGTACATTGACATGTTGAACGTTTCTGTTGTCCAATGGTAAGCTTCTTCTTCCTCTTAGTTTAATGGCGGTTGGCAAACCAGCTTAGAGGCGCATTACCGCCATCTACTGTACTGGAGTGTGGCGTCGCCAAAAAATGTCTACACCTTTTCCGGCTTTTAAGCCAATCAGCGATGCGCCGTGCCTGAACGCAAGATTTGAAATGTGCAGACTCGGCTAAGCTAGACGAGAGAGAAAGTTAACCTAGTTTTGTAAGTTTTACTCGGGTGTTTTTGTGGTTTCTGTAGAAGTACAGTAGTAAATTACTTTTGTTGGTTTGTAATGTTTCACGTATGACAGTCACGAATGCTCTAGACGCTAATGTTGCTAAACAGCTAGCGATAAAGCTAACTCTGCTAATAAGAATTAGATGTATTTAACCTTACGCTAGCCAGCGTTACTGTTTGTAATACAATCCACCATCCCGCTGTGAATCTAATGTAACATACATTTTGAACCTTTTACATTCTCTGTCATCTAAATGATTGACCGTTTTTGTGCTTGCTAAATTCAAGGTTCTGCACTACTTCCTGTCCAACACAGAAGACCCATGCCAGCGGTTATGGCGAACGATACCGCGTGCTTGACGGCATGGTATGTAGAAACAAATCCCTGTAAGATGACTGTGTCGATTACCTAGCGGTTGGGGTACTAGGTCCCCAGTTCGATTGCGTGTTGCAGATGACAAACACTGTATGTTGAAGTTATAGCGGTGCTGGGTCTGAGAGTGATGAGTTGCACTAATCAGCTGGGGCGTCGAGTTGACTGCCTCAGTCCGATCCAACCTGAGGACACGCAATGTGCACAGGGGCCATCTGACTCAACCCTGCTCCTCTAAACGCATCTGTTTTCTGCTTCTCTTAATTTAAAACACACACACGTAAACATTGAGCCAATTGTCTGAGAAAAAAATGGCCACATAGTAAAGAGCTTTTCACAGCTCTCTGCTAGCAGGTTTATCCGGGGATCTTGGAGCACTTCTACCCATTCTGTGAATTCAGTCTCTTCATGTAGTGACTCATTTTGAGCTCAGACCCCAGTTTTACTTTAACAGTCCCACATTTGACTGTCTGTGTTTGATGTTCGCATGTGCTGGATAATGAAATCCATGGGTTTTCTATGGAGCCACAGTCATGTAGCATTTGGCATGTGCTGTAAAGCCGGGTGCATACATTAAATGTGATTTTTAAATTACAAATCTCTCTTTGTTTATTAACAAGTGTGAAAACATTATGTAAACTTGATACCAATTTTTCATAACGCTGATGATGCCATCTGTTATTAAATCATAATTTTGTTCTGATAATGTGACATTTCAAGTCTGTATTAATGTCACCTGTGTTATTTCCTCTGTTGTTTCTGACAAGTCAACAGAGGCTATGGTGTAGATGTCATGGACGCTCCTCTTCCCCGTCTCCCAGGCAGAACTCTGAGCCCCTTAATTCCTTAAGGTCTGTGTCTGAATGTCACCCTGTTTGCTGAGCTATAGGAATGATTTTCTCTTGTTTCAAAAAAACATGTTGTCCTTTTAGTCAACTGCACAGTTTCTTTAAATTAGTCATGTAGCATCTGGTATAAAATTGGAAAAAATAAAATAAATAAATATTACCACTGTACTCTAATTGGTTTGTCATAGATTATGTTTACTAGTTTGCTTTGGTTTTATTTGCTTAGACAAATTTCTGTCACCATACTTGTCATATAGTCAGATGAGCTTTTTAAGTGATGACAGTCAATACAGCTGCTCACCATCAGATGAACCAGGTAAACTTTTTTTTTTCCATGTGGGGTTGTGACAGTGATGAGTTGCACTATTAGTCAGGCTGGTGATTGCAGTGGCACAGCCAGCCTGTCCTGACAAGCTGTGGTGACACCTCAAGGTGCACAGGGGCCATCTGAGTCACTTCCCCATCCGACAGGAAAAAAATAGTGGCTGGCTCCTTAAAGTGTTTTTTTTTTCCTTTTTCTCTTGCTTCATTTTCTCAACTGCAATTCTTTTTCTCCTTTTTTTTTGTTTCCTTTTTCTCAGTCTGAAGATTGGACAGCTTATGCTTTCATGGGATGACCCAAATATATCATGCCAGCAAAAGGTGAATAAACCCCGACCCCAAAACTGGTGAGAACAAACGGCGTAAGTCATTCATCTTTCATAGATGAGGAATTTATTGTGGATTATCATATTTTAGTAAAACATGCGTGTGTTGTTATTTAACAAATGTAATAAAAAGCAAATGGTGATTTAGTTTTGCTGCAATAGACGTGTTTACACTTTTGGTCAAGTTTGCAGAATTTTTTTTTTTTTTCATGGTGTGTGTGTCCATTTTTCAGAGAATATGAATGATAATACAAACTCCTCCTTCTCATGGTCAGTGGTTGGGTGTAGGGGTGGGCGGTAGAAACTGTGTGAATTTGGCCAACGGTAGAGATTTTGACTACTACCGCATGTTGATGGTGTCATCAAGCTGCGTCTGTTTTGGTCGAAAGCATCGCAAGCAATATCTGCAAATTATGCTGGACGACAGCAATAGCGAAGAGTTGAAGGAATATGAGGAAAGCCAAAAACTGCGCTTCCTCCGCGTCCGTATCATTGATTCATTAATGTTGAATTCTCTCACAGCTGCTCTATTCCCATGTTGTTGCAGTATATTAATGACAAACCTCGTGTTGTGGATGGATTATCTCAGTTGTTCTCCTGACTGAAGTTTGGTCCGTTTACAGCATCCTGCCATATGATTGCATTTGTTCCTAACCATCGGGAACCCTCACATTAAGGTTTATCAAGTGGAAAAAAGCTAGCGTTCATCCTCCTGCTTCACCATGTTTATGTTTTGCTAACATAGCTGTGTCGCTAGTGATCATGTAGCACTAGGGTGACCATATTTTGATTTCCAAAAAAGAGGACACTTGACTCGTCATGAAGAACTTTAATAAAACTATTTGCATAAAGAAAAATTTAACATTTGTCCACAATTTAAATGATGCCTTCTCTGCGTGGTTAATAACTCTTGAAATAAAAAAATTCAGAAAGGCTTTTACAAGTCACCAAGTGCAAAAACACTAACTTACTCAGTTAACTAAGTTAGTGCTACTGAGTTAACTCAGTCCCACCACCACTCAGTTAACTTAGTAGATGAATTTTCGCCTCGCACAGCCTTTTTATGTTTTTCTGTCTCCATTGAGCAACAAGATCACCCGCACCTTTGTTAGACACACAAACGTATGTGCCAGCTCTGCACACGGTGCACTCCGCCTCCCATTTATGCCGACCGGGACAGTATGCGGGAAATTTCTTTTACGGTTCATCTGAAAAGGTGCACTTGTGCTTCGGCATTTTTTAAACATCACCAGGTGCGCAGCTGCGCACTGTCTGTCCCGTCTGTGAGCGCAAAATAACCACTCGCAAAGAAGGCAGCAGTTAAGGTATGACGTA
>VUQR01035389.1:0-18034 GCA_015108515.1 Hemichromis elongatus
TTACAATACTTTGGCAGGAGTTCAGATTTCAGCTTTGTACCACCCTTCTTTTCAGTTCCCCTTTAGTATCCTTTTCTCTGCCTCCACATAGCTGCATGAATAATGTCAAATCAAATCTTTTTAACCATCTTTTCTCCTCCAATTTAATTGTTGCGTTCCTAACACCATCTCCCTCCTACATCGCCTCTTTTTGCCATTTGCCAAAACCGCAACACAAGCTTAAAGTGGGCCTGCAGTTAGTTTCTGAAGGTCAGGTTTGATGTGAGAGCAAGGAGGCGAGGGGAGGGTGGGAGGAGAGGGGGAACTGCTTTCTGGCCGTGATCCATGAGTCCTCCACAACACAATGTCACGATGAAAGAGAGGGAGAGAGAGAGAGAGAGAGAGGTGGAGTGAAGCAGTGTGGTTAGCTGAGACTTTATCATCATGATGTAAACATGAATACGGCACCCACAGATGTGGTTACCTGAACACAGAGATAAATGATCAGTCTTCTGAATCACCTCCCCAGCCAATGCGCGTCATGTGCGTCAGTGCGAGTTTCACTTCGTTCCTAAGCGCATCTTTGCTGCCAGGTTGGTAGATGGAAATCTGATGATCATTTCTGACCTATATCTTCACAAAAGATAAAAAATAAGAAAGTTCATCTTAGACTGTACCTTGTACAGTGGAGGGATTTGCCTTTTACCTTCACATCTGACATATCTAGAATGTTTCAGAAATGAAGTTTTTTGTTCGCATAGTGTGTTTGAATATAATGCAAAATGATTTTAGCACAAATTTGAATCGAATTTCCATACAGGTGGAAACATTAGTGAATATTGTCATCCAGAATTAATAGCTAGCTTTACAGATAAACAATTTGTGGCATAAATTGTATTAATTCAATAAAACCCCACAGATTGTATATGCATGGTAGGAATCAAATGATGGAAGCAAGGAGAAAATATGTTTCTTTGAAGGTTAGTTCCCTCATTAGTGCATGCATATCTGATTGTTTCATTTGTTGCAAGCTTTTTGTCTCTTCAGAGATATTTGAAGGATGTTTTACTCACATGCTTCACGTCACATAATTTTCAGCACAGTTATTTTTCACTGCAACTTGGAAGACACCATTTTTTATTTTTTTTTTGTATGTCAGCAAAATTAATTAAAAACTACTTAGCTGAAAATTGTATAACTCCATGAGGAGGAGCATATAGCTAAAGAAAAAGACGATAAAATGTTGGTGCAGATCCAGATAACATTCTTAACAATAAAAACTGTGAGATTGGTTGTTTGCCTTGGCAAAGTATGCAGTCTTTGATTACCGTCTTAGTTGGATACCAGATGTATCAAACTGAGAACAGCAAGAGGTTATGACGAACCTCTACAGTAAAAGTAGATTTTTGAGTGCAAAATCTTAACCCGTTCTCTCAGCTTGTGTGCGGAGCATCTGTTGGTCCGCACAGGAGTCTCTCAGCAGACGAGAAACCGCCAGTTAGCCACACACACAAACACACGCACTCACTAATTCTCCTCAGTAGAAACCTGATCCCGCTCATATTTCAAGTTCAAACGCTGAAAGAAATGCCTGAGAAATGCAATTTGGTGGAAAGGCTTGGCAAGTCAAACAACAACGGCAGCAGAACCTAATGAACTTTGTGGGAAAAGATGAAACGAAATTAGTTTCGTAGCAGATATAATGTATGTGTGTGAGTGTGATTAAGGGCAGGTTCCCATACCATGGTTTTTCTTAGAAATAATTGAGCTTCTTTAACTGTTTAAAAAAAGAAGAAAACCGTGTAACGATGTAACAGTAAGAAATAGTTTCTGTGCACAGATAAGCATGTGCAGATCTAAAAAAAATGCAGTAATCACACTGCATTTATCACTGATTGCAATGGCCTAGTAATGGGATACATGTGATGGAGAACAAGTGGAGGGTAAAATATTTTCTTTGCTGGTTGGTGAACTTAAATTGTGATCCAATCCTACTTCACAGAGACACCTTCAGAGAGGTCTTCATTGCACATACAGCTAGTGTAGCACATCCATCAGGTTAGAGAACGAGGGGACTGAAATTAGCACTGTTTGTTTTCATTTCCAATGGACACATTTCACTGGGAGCCTTTAATAGGCATAAAGGGCCTGAAGGGATGGATGATGGATAGAGCAGGGGACAAAGTAGTGTAACAAAGAAGAGAAAAGACAAAAGGGTAAGGACATGTGAGCAGCCACCAAATGTATTCCCTAATTATCCTCACTAATCTTTCTTCAAGACCAAGAATCTCAGTGCTTTTTAATATTCCAAATGTAGTATAAAGTTCAGGACATTATTCATGTTTATTCCTTTCCATCAGCTGAATGGTCGTGTACTGGCAGGTAGGCAGGCACTTTCTCATTGGAGCGGTGTGAGCTTGCCAAGCTATAAAAGCAGCCATAAAAATCACCTCCAAAACCAGCTCAGATGCCGGCCATATGGCTGTGAGTTTAACAAGGACAAACTGCACCTCCTCACAGCTGCTTGCTCTCTTGAGTTGAATCCTTTCTCTGAAACCCTTCCTTGATCACTATTTCTGACAAACTAGCCCAAACTATTAGCTCAGTTAGCTCCCTGACATTGACGGCTTTGTCAGTGTATCCCTTCCTGTCACACCCCAATGCACAAAATGCACTACTTCTAAGTAGATTGGACATATAAAGCAGACCTTGAGCACCAGTTTTTGGAACAACATGCATAAAGTCAACTTGACTCTACTGAAAACTTCAAATTCAAAATAAGTATACCTCTTTGTTCACCATTCTTCAACAAAGAGGATTTTTCAGTCTACAGGTAAACCCGTGCCAGCAATTCTCCATCCCCTGGGCCTCTGTTCTTTACAGCCAGGCTTCAATTGCCGCCCTGTTATTACCTCAGAGCTTTAATTAACAGACACACCTGTCACCATGCTGTGCACAGACCCAGCAGGTCATACTGAGGGCACTGGGGAATTCCTGTTAAAACTGTACCGTGCATCAGATTATAAAGCAGTTGTTGATCTGCTCTAAAGAAAGCAGCACTGTTGAGAATGATTCCAGGTGTTGGAGTTCAGGTAGGCCTCATGATGCATACATGCATCGATTGAGAGGAATTCTAATGGAGACATCTGTGGAACTGGAACCGGGTGGACAGAAAGCCATCAGCAGCGAGTTTACTGGTTGTCTGCCATACTAACAAGCAGAGTTAAAAGCCCAAAGTGACAGCCCTATTAGGGACTAATGGAAGCAAAGACAGCTGAGACCCTGATGCGCACACACACACACACACAATAAAAGACCACCACACCCCAGAACGGCCAAGAACCTCCCCCCAACCCTCAAGCTTTTCTGGCTGTTTTTACCTCTATCCCTCCTGTCCTCCATCCCTGTAGTTAAAGATCTTTATGGGTGAGGGAGTGGCATAGAGATGGGGCGATGGGATGGGCTCTCCTGCTATCAGCAATCCCTGGAGGTAACAAAAGGTCAAGGACTCTCATTTTTCATCCTAGCCAATTACCCTTCCATTCCAACCTGGCTTTCCTCTGTGTTTCCATCTCACCCTCTTACCCTGCTGCGCTCCATCCAGTCCTCTAATCACATCTATGTCGCTTCACATGACCACACACATGCCTGTTACTCCCCACACACATGTGCCTACAGTGTCCTTCATATGAACAGCTGGAATGAACTGATATATAATTGTTAAAAGAATTAAGCCTGATGAAAAAAAGAAAATTCCATTCCAACTAATGTTACATTTTTCGTATCATTCTGAAGTGTTCTGGGCTGTAACCACAGACAGAACATTAAAGATGAATGTAACCACCTTGACATTACCCACCCATAATAGCATTATTTGGCTTTTTTTTTTTTTTGAGCTAGAAGTGACTGTGATTGGATGAGATGGTGGGGTGATGTTATCAGCTAATGGTAGTAAGCTGCCTCCATAAACTGCAATGTGCATACACAGTTACTGCAAATTATTGCTAAGTGCCTACTGATAAGAAACAGACTAATGGAATATTAGAAAATTCTCCCCTAGTAAAACTGAAATGTGAGCATTTTGGATGGCTGCTGTAATGGTCACAGCTAACGACATGATATTTTTTAGATTTAGTAAAAAATGCTCCAAAAGGCCCCCATATGACAAACACAGTTGCGAGACGCAGTTCAGTGGCTCAGCTTAGTGTTGTTATCAAAGAGTATATCTACAGAGGCCAAAACTTTTGGCTATAACAGACTAGAAGATGGTCCCTGATGTATCCAGACAAAACAGGGGCTGCATGTCTGAAACTGTGTGTGTGTGGTTGTGTATTTGGACAATCCCTTGGGTACAGTCCAGACGAAGTCCTTAGGGGAGAGGCCTTTGCAAGGCCTGACCTTCTAGCTCTCTTTGGTATGCTAAATATGTAGCAGGAAACAAGAAGAACATCTATCTGTCTGCAGAAAGGGGAACTGTTTGCCTGCAGGCCAGGATGCGAGGAGACACTGCAGCGGACAGAAAGCCGAGCTGCTGTTGTAGTTGTCAAATATATGTGTGTGTTTCTGCTTGGAGGCAGTGGGAGGGTATCAAGTGTGGGTGATGTTGGCGATTGCTTCTAAGAAGAACGACAATTAACCCTTGAATTCTCAGTGACCCTCTCATTCCCATACTTAACCCCTCCCAGAGGCCAGAGGTCAACAGGCTCTAAGTGGCCTGTGGGTCTCTAAAAGGGGATTTTACAAATGAATCAGTCACAGTGAGAAGAAAACAGAAGTCTACAAAAGAAAATGATAATCACTGCATTGCTAAAGTACTGGACTGAATGAATTTTCTGCATTAATATTATTATTATTATTATTATTGGTCTGGTTGTAGCTAGAGTATCCCAAGACTGTCAAGATGCACTTTGTTAAGTTGATGAAACTATTCATTAAAAACTTCTTTTTAAAAAAATCTCAGAACTACCGTTGTCTCCATCTTTAGATTCAGAAGAAAGCAGATACGACAAAGATAGCATGGAAGGAAGTCTTTACGCTAATCTTTACTGTAAAAGGTTGGGGATTGTACACAGTGACCAGGTGTCAAAGGATTTTATGCAGGCAGATTTTGAATGAAATGAGTGAAAATGAGAGACTACTGGTTTTGTGACCTTTTGTAGCAATGTAAAAAAAATGCAATCTTTTTTTCATTTCTACGCTTCCCTTCTGAGTTCAGACAAGGTTCTTGTTTACTGGAGGTCACATTTAGGAAAAGATTTAAGAGTGCGTGTGGATAATGAGCGAAAACGTTGGGAGACATTTTCCTCCTCTTTTTCCACAATAACTTCCCTGCATAAATTTCCACCAAACAATGCAGAATGTCAGCCAAGATACAGGATTTACTGTGACTCATTAACTGTGCTTGTACCGTGTTTATGACCACACATGACCTTCTTTCTCCACTGATTCCAGGACGATTAGTGTACCTGTGCCCCCAGGAGGGAATCACAGTTTGGGTATGTACAGACCCCCTGGGTCTTAGTGAGGAACACTGGAGCCAGGCTGCCTGCACTAGCTCCCCAGGGAGACTGTAGGGGATGTGTGTAGTGCTCTAAAGTTAAGGGAGTGGCGGTGTGTAAAGAGGATGATTTTTCCAGCAGATATGCAGTTGTCAACCATAGGTTTAAATCAAGGGTGGACATCTGCTCGATATGCTCAATTAGTCACACAATTGATTATTTCATACGACACACATTCACATTACAATCTGGACCATAGAATGAAGTGTTGGTTGACTCTTTATAGCATGTGAAGGCTTAAATATAGTCTCCATATGCATTGTGTGGACATAAAGACTTTGACAGTTCGACTCAGAGTGAACAATAGTGAAAGAGTCTAAAGATAAATCAGTCTTCAAAATGTTTGAAAGACCCTGTCAACACTTATTCTGATATGAAGAGAAAGACAGAAACTGAGGGGAAGACAACAAAAACACAGCTGGTGGTACGAGATGAGACCAAAAAGTCTCAGATTCGCGTTGTGAAAACATACTTTCGGTCTAGTTTGAAAACCGTATTCTGAGGGGAACTACAGTTAGCCATTACTTTAATTGCCTCTCAAGATAATGTAACAACAGTGATGAAGTCAAGCAAGATTTAATTGTCATTTTCTGTTCAATTTATTAGTTTTATTTTTTACTCATATTAGCATTCACTTTTGATTTTATAGATAATATAGTAACCATATCCCTTTCTAGTTCGGTAAGTAAGACCCTATTTCAGTAAACAGATGCCACATGTGATTCATAAGAACCAGATAGTAGCGCCTGGCTCAAAACAGAAAAGCAGGAGGCATAACTGCCGAGTGGGTATTTTGAACACTCATCTGTACTACTAATGTTTTAAGGAGAAACTGTCTTTTTTTTTTAAAACTCCACCTTTGCATAATTCTCTAGTGCCCGTGATTCGTTTTCTCCCTTTTTCAACTGTCGTTTTTCCAAAGCGGGACAAAAATATCTCCCTAGAAAAACATTTTTACTGATTTCCTCTGCCAGTAGACGCTGTAGACTTTGGTCAGTTTGAGCAAGCTTGGTTTCCTGGATTGTTACTTTATGGGTTTGATCCTCGCTGTTGCTGACAGAGGCAAATATACTGGAGCGTGGACACTCACACTTATGTTAGAGGATTTTAACAATCCACCTGCAATCTGTAAAACTGCACTTTCCAGAAATGGTTCTTCTAGCCTTCTGAATGAAAAAACAAAACTGTTTCCAGGATCAAGTTGGGGCAAGCTGAATCCCACATTATATGTATACTTCAGTGTTTAGATATGTGATAATTTTATATATTTAACTCAAGTGTCACAGATCTATAGACTAAGTATTCTTGTTATAAGGGTATTAATAGAAGATTTAAAGAAAGCAGGAGCCTGGTAGAGATCAGGAATCTTTGCTCTCTTCTTCTGTCTAAACGTGACAACTGTGATTACAGAGAAGACACCCAGCTTGGCAGTATATCAGTGAGCCCACAGTAGATTATTGTTTGAATTACACGAACATAAGAACAGTCTTTATCTGTGAAGGTCTGTCATTTGCGTGGCGTGCAGTTCTGCTGGTGGGTCATTATGTCGTTCTCAACCACATGCACGTGCTTGCATGTGCACGTGCAGGGCACAACCACACACGCGAATGTGTGTGTCTTTATCTCTAAATTTAAGGTCATCCTCTTCACATTACCTCTTGACTTGTCAACCTAAAGTCAAACTGACATTTGAGTGCAACTAAACTGGTCGACTGCCTGTGCTGCTGATCTGTGACGATTAACACCTAGCTTTCTTTTTCTGTGTTTTACAGCTTTACTAGTTAGATTGCCAAAATTTCAGTATGTACCAAACATTATATTAAAAGGACAAAAAGAGGGTTTTTTTGTGTGTTTTTATCGACTGCGTCACACTAAAGCCGTGACTGACCCACTGGCCTACCATATGCACAGATGTTGAAAAATGCTCCCCACGCGATAACCTGTATATCCTGAAATCAGGACTGAAGTAAAGTAATTTAACAGAGCCATCATGGCTCGCTTAAGCACCCACTCTCTCTCCAGCTGTCTCTCTTTCATCCCTCTCTCGAAGTGCTGTGGCTAAGGTCCAGTTTCATGGGCTTAAATTGAATCAGGAAAATCAACTTCGTCTTCATCCTCTTCTTTAATGAGAAAGGTGGTGGGATTTCCAAGGTGCTGCTCAGCTCTGTTTTCTTTAAAAAGGTCTCACTGTTCTGGGAAGGAAGCCTAGAGAAATGGATTAGCTAAAACCCAGAGGAAGGAAGAAATAGATATGCTAGACCACATCACAGTATGCACACAAATTCATATACTTTAGGAAAAAACCTAAAGGCCAGGATAGCAAGGTGTTATAGGAGCTCTTAGGAGGTTATCCCCTTGCAGCTCAGAATCAAACAAGACCAGAGAGGAGAGGGAAAGAGGAAAATCTAAAACACATTTTCACCCTTCACCCCGACATGTGGAACCTGTACTGGGACTGTTTTCTTTTCATCTGGCTGTGATGGGGGCTAAGGGGTTTCTACAGTGTCCCCTCTGCCCTCCCCTCCCAAGAGGGCTATGCTGACCTAATTATCGACCAGGACAGCCGCATGCTGAGAACAACAGTGTCTTCGCAGCTTTATGCTAAGTCCCCATATCCTCTGCTAGCTAAAGTATAGCACTGTATCACCTTTATGCTAAATGGTCTTGCATCCTCTTTTGCTGTGAGTTGAACCCATGACCAGTCATACAAAGCTGGGACTTCCAGTAAGATAAGATCCTCACAAAATAGCGAAACTGCACTTTTAATTAACAGAAATATGTTGGCAAGAAAACTGGCTTCAGTATTAGCAGTGCTAGTGGGAGTGGTTCATTTTCCTATTGCTGCATCTGCAAATGTTGCTGGATGGCAACTGGTAATCAGCATATATGAAAAACAAACAAGCAGCCGCAGCAGCAGCAAAAAAAGAGAAAAGATATAACCCTGTCATTTTAACATACTTCATCTTAAACCACATGATAAATGGTGTCTATCACTTGAAGGATCAAGTTTGATGGATGGAGATGTAATGCCTCTCTGAAATTCAATCCAAGTGTGGTGCAGAACAAAGTGTGTGAAATGCAGTGAGGCAGATTAAGAGTGAGTGGAAGTTGGGGAAATCAAGTAAAGCAGCTTCAGGTTTGAAAAAGAGGATGCGTGGGTGTGATAAAGACCACCGTCTTCTCAACCTCAACTCCGTCTGTCAACCGTCAGTGCTCGCTAGTGCACACAGACGCATGAAATTAGTGCAACGAGGGCTTTCCTTTTCCCTCAGAAGTTTCCCCCACAGCTGAGACACTGACGAGCAGCAGTCTGCCCACACACAGTGTGGGGTCCATGTCAGCGCCCTGCCTGCATTTGTGATCTTCTGCTGGGTTTGTGTCGTCTCGGGATCCCCTGTTCACCACAAAGTGACATTTAAATAAAATGTGGTATCATAAAAGGTTGATGGATTATGGTAAATTTTTCTCTCACATAAAACTCATCTGTCAACAGCAGGTCAATTCTAAAAAAAAGAAAAGAAAATGTGTCTGCTGATTTACTGTTACACCCAGTTACAAAGCATTTAAACTACAATTCTGGTTCATTGTAATTTGATGAGATCTGAAACAACTGCCATATCGCTTAAAAATAAAATTGTCCATTAATTAAACTTATGCTTTCAGTAAATTCCTCCAAATAAAGAACAGTGCTTGTCTGCTAACATACAAGGCCAAATGAACTGCAACTTAAGAAAACACCAGCAATAAGAAAAACGCTACAAAAAGACACAAAACACAACGGAAATAGGAAAAAAAAAAATAGATTTCCAAAAGCACAATGGAAGTGTTTCTGGGGAGACAATAAGCCAATGGACCAGTGGCAGGAACCAAAACGTGCTAGGTAAGTGTTTTTTAATCTCATGATTCATATAATACTGAAGACGGATTTTTAGGCTAACACACTTACCTCTCATCTTTTCTTTCCTCACAAAAGAAAAAAAACATCTCCCAGCGCAATACTTTGCATATTTTGGTTCCTGCAACTAGTCCTTCCCCAGAAACACTTCCCTTGTGCTTTTGGAACTCTGTTTTTCCTATTTCTGTTTTCGTTTTTTCTATTTCTGTTTTTGTTTTTTCTATTTCCATTTAAGTTTTTCCTACTTCCATTGTGTTTTGTGCGCTTTTGCAGCATTTTTCTTATTGCTGGTGTTTTCTTAAGCTGCAGTCCGCTTGGCCTCTCAGGGCCACCCCTGCTAACATGCTTCCTTAGTGGTAAAACCAGTTTCACAGTTGGTATTAAAAATGTAAATAATTTCCTAACCACTTGCTGTTGGACTCACTCTAAAATCAATTGCTAAAGCTTTGTTCATGCAGGCCTAGTGTTTAGTAATCCTCCAGTAACCATCCATCACTTGGGAAAATATGTATTCTGTGACCAGCTGGCAAACGGTTTCTGGAATTTGCTGTTGAAACTGGTCACAAAAATGTATCAAAAAGGATTGCTTTGGTCACTAGCGGGTTGCCACAGTTGCCTATAGTTTGCATAGAAGCTACTGATTTGTCTGTAAACACCAAGTGAAAATGTGACAAGTGTGATTCAAACCAGAAACGGAGAACATTTGTCTTGAAAGAAAAAGTGACAACTTTTTAAAGGTGTTAGTTGCAGCTGGAAGGGGCAGAATCTACTTTGAAGAAAAACTTTCTCAGTTTACAGTTTTCATCTTCCATGCAAATTATGGGCAACTGCAGCAATCTGTTAGACACCAAAGCAAACATGAGGAAGTTTTTGTTGCAGTACCTACTTTGCGATATTCCCTAGTGATCACAGGTTGCCATTAGGTGTAAAGTTAGTATAACTTTTCATGTAATATATAATATTTAAACAATGTTTGCGTATCATGCTTTATGAAAAAATAAATATCTCATATTTGCAAAAACAATCCAGCCTGTCACCTTACTTAGTTTCACTTCTGCATAACTGAGAGTTTAAGTACAGATTTTGTATTTGTTGTATTTGTATTGCATGTGGTTATTAGTAGACGAGACGGGGGTCTCCTTACGGATTCCATAAAGATCAGGTAACCACAGCATTTCTCCACCTTTGCATTTAACTGACTCACAAACAGCGACATGCTCACCACAGTGTAGGCAAGAAAAACCACAAAGCAGGTGGGAGGTGACAGCGATGCAGGGGGGTTTAAAACTAACCATAAACTAGCTGGGAATCCCTCTCAGGCTGCTCAGAAGAGGTGTGGTGAGTTAAAGGATACAGATGTGTGCATAAATTAAACCTCAGTAGTTGTAGTTGCACAGTAGAGATTCAGCGCTCTGCAGATGGTGCAGAGGTGGACAGAAAGTGCAGAGCAAAAGGTCAAAGGTTTCTTCACATGTTTACATTTTTCTCATTTGTAAATTACAGCAAAAATCCCAGCTGAGAAACAGCTTGGTTTAGTGGAAACTTTCCCTTAATTTCAAGTAAACCAGCAGACCCAAATGTCCCGAGAAGCTTCAACATGATGACTGTCTATACAAGTGTGTTGATACGTTCCTGATATTTAAAAATGCAAAAAGGGAAATTATGTGATGCAACTTCATAAACATCAAGAGAAGTCAATTTCACCTGGAAAAGGATAAAAACAAACACTGTGTAAACAAAGTGAGCTTAGTGTGCAGTTTCACAAGGAGGAGTCATACTGAAAATACAAACTTTTACTTCCAGTAAAAGTTAGTTCAGCTGACAAGCTTGGTGGCCCTGTGTTAAATGACCAGCCATTTTGACTGTTTGTCTTCTGGGAAAACAGCAATCTTCTCTTACTGTATGTGTGGGCACAAACTTGTGACATTTACCTGAATAGAGCAGAAGCAAGTAGCCTAATTTGGTAATAACACACGCAGACGCGGTTGGCGTGTGGTAACTCAAAACACGATGATGCTGGAAAAAAACGGATGCTGGTTTAAGAATATTTCTGTTATCTTAATATTACACATATTCCTGTGTGTTTTATGTAGGCATGCATCCTATTTAGTAGGTGTTGAGTGGCTTTTGCTCATAGTTGGTGGCCCAATTACAACCTCCACCGCCCTCCCTGGAAAAAAACACTGAATTCTGAGTTTACTCTGCATGGCAGTAGCATGGTATCACTCGTGCCCATGTTGTGTGAATGACAAAGATTCTCTAAGGTTAAAAGGCGTTACCACATATTTTAATATATTGCACAACACTTTTGCTCCGCTCACAAATTTAGAGTTCAGTGGAGGTGTTATATGATATCTTCCCATTTGAGTGGTAACAGTCAGGTTAGTGGTTTTGTATGTCTGACCTGGGGGTACCTCTGAAGTGCTAAAATGGGGTAAAATAAGTGAAAGACTGTGAGGTTAATGTCATATTTCAGAGGTGAGAGGCCTTGTTGCAGCGGTAGGGTGAGTGTTAATGTGTTTGGTTGGAAAGAGATGCAGACATGGGACTGAGTTGTCATTTGAAACCTAGCTTCTGAAAACAGAGCACACTGGTGACATGTGAAACCTGAAGTGCTGATTGAATTTGGTCACAATCACGAAAGCATGCACTGACAAGAAAAGAAAGAAAGAAAGAAAGAGAGCAAGAAAGAGAGAGTTCGCACACAAGCACACATCTTCTCACAAGCAGTCTGTGTTATTGCACAGCATGTGCATTTGAAGCAAACTTCCTCCAGATAAAGCTTGCACAGACGTCTGGTTTCCAATGGAAAATCCTAAAAAACCAGTACCACAGGCGTTCTTTCT
This sequence comes from Hemichromis elongatus, assembly GCA_015108515.1. Lineage (NCBI taxonomy): Eukaryota > Metazoa > Chordata > Actinopteri > Cichliformes > Cichlidae > Hemichromis > Hemichromis elongatus. The sequence continues at coordinate 12,279 of VUQR01035389.1, forward strand.
TTGCAACTCCAAAGCTCCTCCCAGCTGCGCCCCACCTGATGGGTTTTCCTCCTCCTCTGCGCCCAGACGGACCACGCCAAAATCCAGACTGGAGTACAAACATAGGCAGGAGAGTAAAGGTTTGGCAGGTGTATAGAGAGACAGCAGGGTGAAGGGAAATTTGGGCTCACTTGAATTGTACTTTCAGAGTTGGAGAGGGCGAGACAGGTATGGTTAAAGGGAAAAGATGGAGAGCGAACGAACGAGAGAGTGAAGTGACGAGAATGAAGTGGGCTGCTGTTGTGGGTGTGAGGGAAAGGAGAGAGAGGGAAACCCAGACACAAACATAAACACTGGCAAACACTTCAATGATTCCTCTTTCTGGCTTTAAACCTCACCCTTCACCTCCCTCTTCAGTGGCCAAGCATAAATAAATATGACATGGAAAAGCATCAGACAGCCTCCATACATCGCAAAGAAACACCAGCCTGTAAGTGAACAAGAAAAAGTAAAAAAAATGAAATAGAGGAGAAAAAATCAGCAAGACAGTCTTGTGTTTCTTTACCAAGAGTGACACACAAATGCCCTCACACTTAAGAAATATATACTCAAAAACTTTATCTCAGGGTCATCGTTTAATGATCAGACACACACTATTGAGTAATAATGTTAAAACACAAGTACATACTAATTGCTTGGCTTTCTCCTTGAAAGGCACCATGTCACAGATTACTGCAGCTCCCTGGTCTGACTGGTAATGACATCATGCCTAGCCTGCTCCCAAAGATCCCTAAGCCTGGCGAACGGCCAGTCTTACATCTGCAAGGAGCCCTACACATATTAACACACATGCACATGAATACCCACGGAAGAGCATAAATACTCCAATGTTATCAGCCAATCCATTGTCTCTCTGGGCAAGAATATGGTAAAGATGGCTCATCTGGTTCCAGTCACAGAAAACAACTGTATGCTCATTCAATAGTGAGACTCAACAGAGCAAAAATGATTCTGGTCAATTATGCAGACTTTGTTTTAGTGTTCTTTCTCCTCTTTGGATCATTTTAATTAACAAAGTCAGACATTAAAATTTCATTAGAAACCCATTAAATGCTGCAAAGCAGACCAAATTGTGCAAATTTAAAAATGGAAGATCTAAATATATAAATATATTTTTTGTGAACTGTACAGTGCACATTGTGGTGCACATCAGCATCATATATCATCAAAAGTTTCCACTACAAACCATGTGCATGCAAGCAAAGCCTGACATTTGTGAACAGCTTCTTGTATAGAGATACGAATCACATGTTTACTACTCTAATAGCTGCATGCTCATTTTTACTTTAAAAACAAACAAACACTCAATTTGTAGTGGAAAGAGGGGAGCTAAAGACTCTAGCTCGGTTCTGTGCAAATCAATTAAAATGCACCAGGAATTCCAAGTATAATTACCAAATTATGGAACCTGTTTAAGCGTGCTACTTAGGAAACCTCAGATACAAATAGTGCTAAACTAACAAAGTAGGCCTTTAAGCTAAGCTAAGCTAATCAGTAGCTAGCTACAGCTCACATTTACCATACGAGTGGTATAATTGTTCTCAAACATGTTCTTTATATGGAGTTAGAGCTTCCTCATGACCACTTCAACTTTAATTAATGCATCACTAAAGTGAACAACTCCATTTCTAAACAATTATGTCATATGTTGTATTTTGTTTGTTTCCGCTGTTTATGTAAGCCAAGCTACTAGATACCTAATTTTTAATGGGTGGGTGTTGCTCCACAGTGAAAGCCAGTTTAACATTTTGTTCAGTCACTTGACCTAGGATGTTAAAGTCTTGCAGTCCAGTCCTGTCCATGAGCTTCTTAACTAGCTTCTAAAAACACATTATTGGGATTTTAAAATGACAGGTTGATGTGAGCATGTTTAATTATATATTTCTAGCTTCTTTTAAGTAAACCATTCTACCCAGTAATTTAGTGTTCATGTGTTTTTCATTTTCATAAAAGAGGAGTAAAAGTTTATCAGATGCAAACAGCCTGATTCACGCAACACAACGTGGCACAGACCGGCATAATAAGCTGTGTGTGCATGTTTTATGCAGACATCTCTGTGTATGCCTTCTTGTTTACTGAGTGCATGTGTGCCACCATATGTGTGTGTGAGTGTGTGTGTGTTGGTGCTGGATCATACCGCTGGGGTCAATCTGGGCCAGTTGCTTAGAGCTGATGGAGTGAGCCACACACATGCTCAGCTGTGACCTTAAGGGAAACAAGAGGAAAGATGAGAACTGAGAGAAGGAAGAAGGAACAAGGGAAATGTGGGAAAAGGGAAGGGAAAACACCTTAAACACTAATACACGTCAAACTATGAGTGAATATAAAGCCAAAAAAAACATAGCGTGAATGTCTAAACAACTGCATAAAATATGCTTAAAGCATACATTTTTTACAGTGTTAACTACTTGTATTAACAGGTAATTTACCCTTTTAATCTTCACTGCTTCGCTATATAATAGAGGGAAAAATGCGCCAAAAAATCTAAAAAGGAAAGAAAGTTTTTTAATTTTATTTTTCATTTTGTAGTCTTTCAATTAATTTAAGGACATTACCTACCTTTCTGTGTGCAGCTTTCTTTGTCTGAGGCTGCTGTCGCCACATCGAATTCATGTTATTAACAATAAGTTAGTCACAGGAGATTGTGGTTATAGTGTAAGAAATGCAATGTTTGATAACAACTGGTCGGCAAGGACAGCTTCATCGATTTGTTGGCAAATGGTGGTGAAAGATTGCTTGCTGTTGCTAGCTGAATTTGGTTGCAGACAGGCATAGAGTGCTTCACCTCCTTGTGATTCCTTAGGACAACAGCAGGAAGCTGTGGTTGTCCATAGCTCAAAAACTACAGGGAACAATATGGAAATTGTGACCAGTGGGATAAAAACTGGAAACCATTTGCCTTCATAGTAAAAATTCCACAATTGGAAGTTTGGTTTAGCTGGTAAGGCACATGCTCTCCTTTGAAGTCAAACATTCTAAATTTCTGGTTTGCGTTGCACTTTTTCATGGTTTGGTAGTTAGCTAGCGAGTACTTGCAAGAAAATTCACACCATTGCCAACCTTGGCATTCTGCTAGTGGCCAACAAAATCTCAAGGATTTTGGTGCAACAACCTTTTTATGACCATTTTCATTCAGCAACAACCAGAAACCTCAGGCAACCACGCACCAACTGGTTGGCGAGGTTGCCTGGAGGTCACTGACCGATCACTAGGACTGAGGCCTTAATACTCTGATGGGGGGCACAGTTCATGATACACACTACTGAACTGTTCAAAAACCCAATGGGCAACAAACTTACAGTCTTGTATTAAGTTTTTGTGTTAATCTTTGTAACCTTTTCTGAGGAATGTGATTACTGTTAAATATTTTACCTTCCTGCAGTAATAATATTCACGATTATATCCTCATGTCCATTTTCATTCAAGCAGTACACTTAAGAAGAACAGTTCTCCTTAACATTAATTGAGCCTGAATTTTTTTTTGCTGTCTATACAGAGCAAGTAGAAAGTAAACTATGTAAAGTCTATTTTTACACCAAGAAGTCTGTGGCGTTCCAGCTTGAGAAGCCAGTAAAGGCCTCACACAGAGATAGACGCCATTTCTCCACACACATACTGCTCCACCACCCACTGCATGGTGTTTGTTTAATATAGCATTTCAGTTTGAGAACACTATATCCCACTCCCATCTTTCCTGTATAAGGGCACAGCTAATACATTTGTAATTAGTCTCACACTACACACACACACATGCACGCCTCATGGCACAGTCCAGAGTTTATCCCAACTGAGAAATAGCATCTGCTTCATCTCTCTTTTCAGCCAACCATGCTGCTCACAGAAAACCACTGACACTCTCATTCTCTTGTACACAAACTCATCCGTGCTGACACTCGCACACTCATGCACGTGCACAAGGTCGTTAAACAGGCACAAATGTTATTAGGGCTGGCACCAGTGCTGAAACCTTGTCTGTCTTGCTGCGATGGAGAGAAGTGCTGAAAGAACAGATTTAGACTTTTGTGTTCTTGATGTAAGTAGGCCAGCTCCTCGAAAGACAGATTCCTGCTTACCGTTGGCCTGGAGTTGTCACTGTGGTTGTAACTAATATTGGAAAAACAAAGTATCATTTGCTTGAAATACCTATATAGCCAAGTCAGCTGGGTAGCTTGTTGCCAGAGAATGCAACGGGTCATTTTTTGAATAATACTGAGCTGTTGCTAAATTTAACTCATAAATAAATTGTGTCAAGCACCAATGTGTCTGATATTCTTAACGGACATTAAGATGTGACCGCTGGCAGCAGATGTGTGCTATAATTGGCTCACTCTAGCATTTAACAGCAGCAAGACAGAAGTTTGTCCAAGCTTTACGACCATGCTACTGTGGGTTGTTAAATAAAAAATAAATCATTGTCTTACTTTTAGTCATGCTAGCTGCATGCTAATTTTTGCCTCACAGGACTGAAAAGTTAACTGGTGCAAAGTTTTTTTAAGGTCATAAATCACGATCCAGCTTAAAGTTTGAATTTTACATTATGCTAATTATTTATTTAAACAATTACTTTGGATTAATTATTGTTTTGGTTCGATTTCCCTTTCTGGTTTCCGGCTTAGTTAGATAAAAATGTAGCACAATCCAGGTAAATGTGGCAACTTTAATAATCCAGACCAAAAAAAAAAACAAACAAAAAAACAGTGAAGCTATTTTCATGATCAATTTTTTTGCAACTACCCCTATTCCTTAGCTAAATAGTAAAATCTGTCAAGACTTTACTGCGAAACACAGTGTAATGAGAAAACATTTGGAACTACTTGTACAAAAATATTGGCTCAGAATTGTATTTTTAGTTTTGTTTTCACATATCTAAGCTGCTGCTTTTGGTCATCATCATCATCTTGCATCCTACAAACGGATAAAAAAAAAATGCAACACAGTCAGACAGAGGCACCTAATGACAAATTGGACATCTATGTTTAGCGGAATAGAGAGCGAGTGAAAAACCTCAACAGAAGCTGAAAGCAAATATCCTCTGAAGCATACAAAAGAAGAAGAATGATTTTGCATATAGAAGCGAGAAAACAGTTCAACACAGAGGAACAGGAAAAAGAGCTGTATATCAGGCTGGAGCCACTGCTCTTCCTTCCTTTTACAGAGCTTACCGTCTATAGGAGATAAAGATAGGGAGGAGGGGGTAACCCTGTTTAATACAAAGAAACTGTGTGGAAAGGGGAGATAACCCCGAGAATTCTGGAGTTTCTACAGAAGACCACGGTCATGCTTGAAAGAGTTTTCTCATATAAAGAACTTATCTGTAAACACCTGGGGAAAAGTGTGTCCTGGAAATTACAACCATGAAAAATGCACAGTGCACTACAGATTTCTGCCGAACCCCAGAACCGAAACTGATTTCTGAATGAAGCACACCTCCAGCTGAGGTTTGCTACTCCTACAAATCTTTGAAAACTCCTCATTGTGTATGAGCAACATCCAAAGTTATAGAACCAAAACGGAAAGGGCATCCCAGAAGCCTCACAACTACCAAGCTGTGCTTCGGTTCTCTGACGAATCAGAAACAATCTATGCTTACAGCTGACTAATCTACACTATTGCGCTCTAATGCCTCACCAATCCTGGCAAGATGATTACCATTCTCTAAGGGCTTGCTGGGAAAAAAAAAAAAAAAAACCACTCTCAGAATGATAGACGTCACAAGC
>VUQR01035389.1:18054-28689 GCA_015108515.1 Hemichromis elongatus
CGTCACAAGCCCAAGCAGAGCTAAGCTGCATGGCATTTCTAGGATATATCAAGTCCAATTTAACACAAATTCCTGCTGGCAAGATGTTTAGTAAATCTATTTTTACAAGCACAGAAAGGCTGATCATTGTTTATATCACAGTGTTTAATCCCCGCTGCTTGAGGAGGCTTTCTTGTGGTTAAAGCTCTCTAACCAAAAGCGTTGTCTTTAAAATCCCATTTAGAAAGAACGTGTTGGAAAAGCTGCTGCAGATCTCTCTAATTTAAGCCACATCAATCAAAGAACATTTATTTTACAAGGTAGCTTGTTTTGTATGTAATCCGACATTGTTTAATTCCCTGGGGTGCAATTTGTTTCATTTTTAAATGACGTATACAGCCCCAATATTATACAAAAAATCTTTGCATGCTTCTACTGGCTTTGTAGAAAATTGAAGTTCATTCTGCACTGTACAGCATAAAATAAAAAGCGTCTTTTTAAAACGGGGTCATAGCTTTGTTCAACTCAGGTTCTTTAAGACCTTAAGTTTTAGGGGGCTTGTTACAACCAACTTCACACTACGGATCATGTTCTGTGTTCTCTGATTTTCTCCTAAAGCCTCCGTTTGTTTATAATAATCCATCCATGTGATGTATTAAAGGCTGCTAAACCATTCAGTTCTGTGTCTTTTGGGCTAAATTGGGTAATTTGTTTTGTTTTAATAAAGAAGGTGTTTTTCTTGGGTCAGATTGTCAAGAAGCAAATTGCTTTGTAATCACATCACACATGGAAACTTCAGATAATGGCGGACAGAGCATAGTGCTGCATCGCGGCTCTATGCAAGTATTAACACAGCTATGTTTTCATTGCAAAGGAAAACATGTCACTTCATTTGTCCCAGTTGAGCCCATAATCACAGCGACTGGGTGGAAGGAGGCAGGCGCCTTGAAATGAACTGCAAGATGATCAGTAAACACTCTACAATCATGTTTTTTTTGTTTTGTTTTTTTTTAAATTTTGAGTCACGTATCAACTGGTTTGCATCCAACACACACACAGATAGAAGCAGGCTTTATTTATTGGGTTGTTCAAAGTAAAATTCCACTCAATTGTGCCATGCCGTAGAGTAAAAGGGTGCCAAAATAAAGACAGAATAACATAAAAAGGGAACAAGTTGTGCCCATTATGCTGAACAATGCTCTATGAACTTGCGCTCACAGAGCAGCACAAACAGTAAAAGCGGTCCTCAGGAAAGAGGCAGGCAGCAGAAGGGGGCCTGTGTGACCATTCAAACAGGCAGCGTGTGGCTGTGGGCCTAGAACAGCCAGCAGTACATTTCCATAACAGGAAAGGTCAGTGTTGTGGCTCCAGGGGCTTTAGAGACGCTAACAAAATCCATTCTGGGAGCTTGCTGCTCTCCTGCTCTACACTACCACTTTACTGGACTCCGTTTACTGCTACAGTCTAATATTAAACACTGTAAAGTATTTTACCATATATCATCAGTTACCTCTCGACTCATATTTTCTATATTATATTTAGCACAAATTACTCTTTGGGGATTTTATCTTTTAACAATTACATTCAAAAGTTGTTTTATCTTGAAAGTAAACTCCGATATCCATTTTATGTCCGACATCGCATCCAGCAATAGTTCCTAAAAATGCAAAAAATAAACCATATTAAACAAAAATGTATATATGTCTGATTTTATGATAGTGTCTTAGAGTTTTACTGTAGTTTTTGCAGCAATAGCTATTAATATGAAGACTTTAAATGCAAAACACATGACTATTATATTTTAAAGGAATCAACTTTATGTATTTAGCAACCACTAAACATGTCTGAATAAATTAATAAAGTACAATTCTGGATATATATTACTTGTGTGCAATGTGTATATAGTTTAAAGTGCTTTTTTAAAATTATTTTTGAAGATATGAACTTTGTGTGATTGGTAACCACCCTTACAGTTCTTGCACTGCATAAAAAAAGTAATGTAATGTAATGAGCTCAAGCTCAAGCTGAGCTCAAAAGAAGTACAGACCCCCATACTCCACTAAAATAGGTATATTTAACAATATAAGTAGCTCAAAATAGATTTTTATTGAAGGTTCAGCAGCATAACATCAGCAGACACGATCTTGATTATTATACCTGCCAAAATCACATCAATTCACTCCTTTATCTAAAAGTCACTGCAATTTTTTTTTTTTTACTTCAGAATATCTGAACCATACAAAAAGCTCAGTTTTAAGCTGTCTTTATATAAAATGGGAAATGAAAAAAAAAAGTTGTTCGAGACTTCCTGTCTCTACAACCTGCTAAAATAATGCGTAGTCACGTCTTTATTTTAGAAACCCCACCAAAAAAATTAAAGCGCTTTAATTTTGTGGGCATTTGTGTAATAAAAACATGCTGTATTCATGTGTTGTGTGTGTGTAGCTACGTGCTTTGACGTACAGTGTTTGAAGTGGTGTTCCATGCAGGAAGTTGAAACAGCTTCTGGTCTTTCTCTTAGACCAGGCCTCGAGGCCTCGGGGGGGCCCATAGGAATAAAACACTCCTCAGCACAGCCTCATATACCTCAACACCTGCAGGACACAAAAGCCCTCTGTGAGCGAAACAGTCACTCAAAAGTCAGAAATGCTTGTGTACGACAGGAAAACAGGGTATGTTGAGCATAATAAGTTAAAAGGTAGACTTGACTTTCTATTAAGCCAACAGGTTGACATAAAATATATCAACATGATAGCTTTAGTGCAGCAAACTGAATGAATTAATGCCAACTGTTTCATCTTTTCAGTTTTTTTATTCTTGAGTGACGTTTTTAAAAACTAATTTACATTTCAGCTTTGTCTTGTTTGATAAGACGCGTCATTACATGCCTTGTAAATTGCCGTACGCATACAAAATATTTCACTTATTATTATTTGAGCTTTAACTACAGAAATTAAAGAAAATGCACAGAACCCACTCATGTTTTAGGTCCTGCCAAGCTCCTTCCACAACCACCTCACAGTATTTTCCCATGGGGCTCCGGCACACTCAAGACTTAAATTGAAAAAATATTGACATTGGAGTGGCTAAAAAGACACAGTGTACCTAATAGATATAATTATCCAACATAATTATGTGCAATAATAACAACAGATAATACCGCTCTGTCTGAGTGCATGTTTGTTGTTGTGTCTTAAGGGATCCTCCCTGGAAAAGATGGGCAGTGCCACCTTTGCACTAGCTGAACTCAGCCAGGTGTGGGTGTGGGAGAGTGAGACTGCAGCCTGTCAGGATCAGGCACAAGGCTGAGGTTTGAGGTCACCCACTATGTGGGTGAATTCCCCCTTTTGGCATCAACAATTTTTGGTCCTTGGAAACTGGAGCATTCACCTTGTAGGAGGTTAAGAAAGAAAAGCAATAAAGCAGCGGGTTTGTATGCATAATCCACTGCACAGCAAGATTTTAATAACATTGAGTTGAAGCTCATTAATTTAAGAAATCGTTATGACAGTTCTGGAGTCCAAAGAGTGATTTCTCTGTCTGGTCCCACAGACCTAGGCCCATTTACCTAATTAAAAAAACAAACCAGACGTCTCTGCGGCTCTTGTGTTTACTGCTCTGTGATGGAGGGCATAAAATACAAGCAGCAGTAGAAATGCAAATAGAAGGCATGGTGACATAGAGCCAGATGAAAAGAGGCAAAGGACAAAGAAAGGAGAAATGAACTGATGACAGAGGAGTCAGCTTTGGATAAGGCTTTGAGGGGAAAAAAACAACAAGTTTTTGATTTATTTATTGGCTTTTGGTGCAGTGGGAATAGTTTGACATTTGTGTCTAATTATTTCTAACTGAAATGTGATCCCTGCTTGGTAAATATGAAGGCATTGCCAACAGCTGGTTCAATTAGGATAGCATAATGACTGGAAATATAGGGAAATGGCTAGTCTGGATATGCCAAAATGTAAAATAATCTGTAAAGTTCACCAGGTAACATGTAAACATTGTTTGTTTAATATGTGGAGGAAAATATAAAAATGACCCATTCGATTAGCAAACACTGGTCTTTTCTGATTTTAGTGTTTGTGCTATTGTAACTGTGAATAAATACACCTGTATTTATTCTTTTTTCTTGGATTCTTTACTGTGCAACAGCTATATTCCCAAAAGTTAATTTGTCAGAATTTTATACTCAATTCAGTGAATTCATTATTATAATTTCTATGTGTATGCATACCTTGATTTGAGGTTAGAAAGAAGACAAACGGTACTGCGATGTGGCTGAAGTAGAAGTGGAGAAACAGAACAACTCACTGATTGTGAGGACTGAAAAAAGATGAGAGCGAAGGACAACAAAGTCATAACAGTGTAGCGGGTGGACGATGAAGGAGGAATGTGAGATGTGCTGTGTGATGAGGTGGAGGCAGAGGGGGGAAGGACAGGGAGATGATGCAGCAGTACGTACAGCAACTAAATGATGCAGAGGAGATCGTCTGAACATATCTGAGTTCCAGTAACAGGCCCACAGCATCGCCTGATGACTCACCTGCGGTAACACTGCATCACCCAGAGTATGAGATCATCAGTTTAATCTCACCCAGATACAGATCAGCACATTTAGGAACAGCTAAAGCTACAGCTATCGCCCTGGGTCTCTGACCCAGCGTTTTCTGTTTGTTGCGGCCTCTCTTGCGTGCATCTGAGTTTACTTCTAGTGTCTGGCTTTGGTTATTCATTAGTTTCTGCCCAGTTCCTGTTTGAAGCACATGTCTTAGCCCGCCTTTCCGTGTGTTTTACTTCCCGGTTTATTTTGATAGTCTTCTGTTTCATGTGTATTGTTCAGTTTTGCTTCCCCTGTCTCGTCAGTCAGATTAGTGTTGTCAGCTGTGTTCCCACCTGTGGCCTGTTCCCTCGTTGTCCTTTTTGTGTATATATTAAGGGTGTCCAAATTCATGGGCTGCATCCTCCCGAGGACCCAGCCTTCGTGATCTATGTGGGCTGGGTACTCATCAAGCCGGGTAGGCCTGAAGTGAGCGGCTGGTGAATTTGGATGGTCTAGCATTCAGATTTGCGTCAACCAGCTGTCTCGGGCTACGTCCACACGCTGTGACGTAATCGGTCTACAAATGCGACATCATGAGGATGCAGCCCATGAATTCTGACACCCCTATTGTCAGCATTTCTCTTATGGAGTAGTCCACCCTAGCAGATTGTGGTTATTGCTGTGGCAAAGGTTCGAGTTTCCTACAGTGCAAAAACTCAAAATTGTACCAAGTATGTTTGTCTTATTTCAAAATTATCTCATTACACTTAAAAAAACCCACACACAGTCAGGTACAGAGCAACATTTCAATAAAATATTAAAATATTTTGTATTAAGTGAAAAAATTGGCCAATGGAACAAGTGAAAATTCTCTAGTTTCGCTCTAGTTTCAAGATTCATCATCCTGAAACAAGCTCCTATATCTTACTTAAATGTTGCTCTGTAGCTGATTGTGCCTTATTTTAAGTGTAATGAGATAATTTATTTATTTTGACAGAAATAAGACAAGTATACTTGGTAAGATTTTGAGTTTTTGAAGTGTAGTTGTTTTGCATTGGCATTTTACTTTAATTAATCCAGCTTTTACTTTAACATTTGTGTTTCCAATTCCTGCATTTGGGTCCCGCCTCTGCCACACAGCCTTGTGAGTAAATGTTGTTCAGCCTCCAAGTTAGCATACTTTTGAGGAGGTCACCCTTAAAAGGAAGAAAAAGAGCAAAAGAGTGATAATTTGCAGTTCCACTTGCTTTGATCTGCTCCATCTTGTTGGTCATGATAGGATCCTCCAGTGACAACCGTGAAATAAACAGGGTCAGAAGCTTAATAGTTTTTAATACTGTCTTATACTACAAACTGCATTTAAGGCCATCATCTGAATTATTCATCTGTCTAATCTGGGCTTCTGCTGATCTGTAAGGGTTAGAGCACAGCACAAAGCACACAGAGTACTTAAGCTGCTGCCCAAACGACACTCCAGTGCTGTGGGACGAGCATTGGGTTACATAGGAGAGCAAAAGCTCGCTCGCTTCAGTTATGTTACAGAGGAAGAAAGAGGGAGAGAGATGAATCAAGGTGGGGGCCGAGGCAAGGGAAAGCAAACACAAAACAGAAGAACTTTCTAGATGTCGGTCTGATTATTTATTGCCACAACAGAGCTGTTTATTATTATTATTTTTATTGCAGTGATGTTGGCCTACATTAGTTCATATAAAACTGTGTTTCTTAATGATGCGCTGAAACAGGAGTGGGCGCTGTGAAACCAGATTGGTTACGTGTATTTCAGTAAAGATCCAAGAATATTTATCTCACCTACATTTATCTGGAAGCGGTGATTATTTTTTGACAATTCTTCTTCCTTCACAGAAACACGATGGAGATGAGCGACAACAGCTACAGCACTTCCTTTAAAAACAAAGAAATTCAGCCTCGTTCTGTTTCTAGCGCTGCTGGCACTAAAACACGACCAGCAAACCACCCGGAACTAAAGCAAACACTAGATTCCCATCAGGGATGTATAAACTAGTGCAAGGGCATCCTCCAGGGTACACAAACCAGTCTGTGTGCATGGAAAGTATTTAACGTCTTTTCATAGCGAGCGCGTTTTTTCAGTGCCTGCAGGCAGTGAGATGGGCCATAAAGTCCATCAACGAACTATGGCGGCTATGGTTGAAATGTGTTTATTTAGTTACCCAGAATCCACAGAGCTTTAAATGTTGATCAACTATGGTGCGAATTACATATGAGCAACACTTGGGGAAGAATGTGTGACTTCCCAAAAAGCAGAAGTTAAAACTCTATCAGACCCCTATTACTAATGACTTCTTAGCACATGTGAAGTGTGGCAAGTTATTTATCAAATCTATATTTATTTTTATTTTATTTTTAAGCATTTATTCATAACTTTTTAAAAAAAAAACTTTGAATAGTAGTTGCTTTACTTCCTTCAAAATTTCTTATGGCTTGCTGTTCGTGTGCATTACTACTCATCTCTAATAAATATGGAACTCCATTAGCATTATAATGATTAAGAAATATATAGTACTAAAACAGATTTATAAATTTGGTTTAATAGTGACTTTCCAATTTAAATATAAAACTGAAAAACAGTGAGAGGGGGAAAAAAAAAACCCCACTAAACATTTTACAAATGAAAGAAACTGGATTGATCAAACAATCTTGATCACACCCACATATAGCCACTAACTGGTTAGTCATTCACCACCGTTCCCTCAGCTTACGGACCAACATGTGGTATCTTATTATCAAAAGCATATTTAGGTTTGGCAGTGAAATCCACTCAGAGAGTGTATCATGAAGATTTAGAGTACTGTTATTCTGAGAAGGGCAACTGATCAAATCCCCCTGACTTTCTAAACGATAAGCATACTGAACTGTAAATGACATTCTGGCTGTTTTGTTGTGTGAAATTGTGCGCTTGAGTGTGACTGAGTGGGTGTGAGCCAGCTGGCCCAAAAGTCCAGCAGCAGCAGAAGAAATAAAAAGAGATTTACCCCAGTTTAGACTGTGATCCGTCACACTCCACTCTTCCAGGACCTCTGAAACTGCCAGCACTTAAACAATGATTGGCATCTAAGGTTATCTTCTTTTTTTCTAATGCCATCATTGTTGATTGAAGAATACATGAGTTTTATTGTGATGTTATATATTTCAAGATTTTTGTATGTAAAATAATGACCGTGATCATCTTGATCATTTACAGCACTGCTGTTATATACTGTAGTCTGTGTTAATGATTTGTTTTGACTTCTGGGAATTGCTCTCAAGCAGCAGGCTGCATTTCCAGTCAGTCAGGTGACCAGCTCTCGTCAGGGATCTCCCCACGGTCACCTGACATGTGCCCATTCATTTGCTCACGAGCCTTCTCCTTGCTCTCACCTCCCTTTCTTCTTTCACTTTTGACTGCAGCTGCCTCCCTGATTTAACAGTGGCACCCCCAGCTACCCTCCTCCTCCAATCAAATTTCCTCTTCACATTTCTGATGGGCTAAAATCCCCCCTGTCCTCCTGCTGTTTCATCGCTTTGCCTTTTCCTCTGCAGGGACTTAATTCACCCTCTGTTCATGCCCGCTCTTTAAATTATTCAGTGAGATGCTGCTGCTCACCACAAAGAGCCATCTCTAACACACTGACAAAGAAGTGGGGTAAAAAGCAGATACAGTGACAGTATGATGGCAGAGTGTGAGGGAAATGGTGGGAGGGTGATAGACCGATGGTAGCAGGTGGTCTGGCTGGGAGCTTCCCAGGAAACCCCACACTTATCTTCTTCATCCTCCACCTCCTCCTCAGCTCAGGCAGCCCAACTCACATAACCCTGGTTTATAACTAGCTGTCATGGTAGGCGAACTGGAAATAGATGGCATACTTGACGGGAAGCCTGATGTGATACAAAAAGCAGCAGGGTGCGTGCTGCGAAGGGGATCGTGTGTCCTGGGCGGCCATCATGACAAAGCAAATCTGCCCACAGCCTCGTGCAGAACCGAACGTCAGCCTGAAGTGGGAACGCCACTCATTTCTTTTAAGTTATTAGCATGTGAGCCAGGATAGGCCCAATGAGCAGATAAAAACAGATTCCCATCGTGACCTCCTGATGTCTTGTCAGTGTAGCTTATTGAATATTCTAAACCAATTTCCTTGATTTTTAGGTCTTACTCGTGTGGCTTAATCTTTGTTTTAATATAAATATTTAAACTTTTACAATACTAAAAAACGCAGACAGAGCTCTTTCTTTCTTGCTGAGACTTTTATAAGAATATTCATAACTGATAGCCTACAATATCTAAACAGTTAATATAAGCATGTTATTAGTTATTAGCAATTATAGGTTAGTAATAAGACAAAAACTGGGATAAACAGCTACTCGCGCTCTTTTCAGTGTCAGCATTATGCAGACCAACATATACTGGTTTAAACTCCCTAAGACAAATAAGAAAACAAAGCAAATAAGCATTTTTTCACCAAATCTTAGCTCATGCCTTCATTCTTTTATATTCAAAGCCTGTTGCGATGTGCTGAGATGCCATCTGCCCTTCATATTAGCACAGTCAAATAGCAGCTAAACACAGCAGCCAATATTGTTGCTGACATGACACAACTTTATGAAAAACTCTTTAATGCTTGAGTACCTCTGCTGCTTGAAACCACTGAATCATCTGAATGTCACTGATGAAGACGCATCAGTCAGTAAGATGTCACTTTTGAAGGCATGAAATCATTTACTTCAATAAATCAAAAGGAGCAAAAGTGGCACAAGATAAACAATTTAATAAAAAATATTTAAATCTAGACAGACCTGTATGTGTGAGGCTTAGCTAGTTCACACGTCATATAGAAAAGTTGTATTTTTTTTTTAAATTCTTGTTTGTTTGTTTTGATTTTGTTTTTAGCTCATAGCTCATCTCATGAGTTAAGGGCACTTTAAAATATCTGATGTATTGTAAGTCATAGGGATTGAGGCTGACATGATTGCACACAGCAGCAACCAACTGAAAACAAGCTGTTTTCAGTTGGGCAGCTTCCTATAACTTGTTTTCTGCTGAAGTTTTGATTCCTAAACCAGAAAAAAGCACTCTTAGAAAATTCCTCTAGGTGCTTCCACGAAAGACTTCAGTGTCCATGCAGACTTTCAGTTATGTCATAGCTTTTGGCAATTTAAACTCGTTTGTCCAGTTTCTGGCTCTTGCGAGTGAGCTCTACACAGCAGAGCCTACATACAATAATTGATGAAACATATAGTAATATACATACAATTCCCTTGTGTCTCACATTATGTGGTATTCTCTGTTTGAGGGAAATCCCTGATTGTCAGTCCCATGCAAATACTGAGGGGAAAGGGTAAAAGAAAGCCCCCCCTGGTAGGTGAGGCACATGCTTCACTGAACACCGAGGCAAACCAAAGCACACTGGTGCTGCTGTGGGAGGTGTTGCAATGTCAGGAACTAGAGGCTGAGGAACTCCTGACCTTTCCTATCATCTGTACTTTCTGTCAATCTGACATCTATGCATCACTGAGTGTCATTGTGAAGTGTGGGAGGGCTGGGAGAATGAAAACAGTTTAAAAAACAAAAAACAGAGTATGAACAATGCTTTCAGGAAGCACAGCATACACAGCAGTTACTTTTGCATGTTAATATATGTGTTTCTGACTGAAAGCGAAAGAGAAATGAAAACAGATGCAAAGGCAAACAAAAAAGAAAGAAAGGAGGTAAGATCAGAGTGGAGGATGAAAAACGTGAAATAAATATGACCGAGTGGCAAACATATGAGCAAGATTTGTTTTTAATATAAATGACTCCAGGTGGCAAGGACATGTAGACCTACAGAGTGATATACTTGAGAGGTGATGTTTGGGGGAGATAGCGTGTATGGTAATACCCCTGACGGGGCTATTTCTGTACTGTCTGTAAGCCTGTGTGTGAATTCATGTGTGCATATGAGTGTCTCTGTATGTTAATACGAGTGATTCAGTGTGTGTTTGTGTGATGTAGACCATGCAGAGTCAGTCAGTCTGTCGTGGGGCTGTGGGGGATTCCTGTTTAGTCCTCCAGTGAATTTCTGGGGGCTCACTGCAGGGAACAGGCGGGGCTGCTGTGAGGGTGG